>PVJO010021004.1:0-30872 GCA_004026905.1 Hystrix cristata | reverse complement strand
CATCTGCTCCCTCCCTCCAGTTGTAAACTAAGAATCTGGGAAACTCAACAGAAACACAGTTTGCATTTTTATTGTAGCCTGAGCATTAACATTTGTTAATGTCCCCTTTTAACAAATCTATGAAGAGTGATCATTAGCCCTGCACTCAGGTCTTAAGAGAATCTCATTTTGGAATCACAAGAATTGTTTGATTCACTCAGCTTCTGAAGATAGCGGCCTATTCTTTCAGTACTCAGAAATTGAATAAAGAAGTCAATTGATTGAGACCTGAGAGCTGTAGATACGATACATCATTTTCAGATACATGAGCTGGCTCAAGCACAGAAACAAGTGGAAAATATCTCAGAAAATTTGCCTTTTTATGTTTATTAATTTAAAATGTTCAAAAAGAGTTAATGATCTCTTTATCCAGTTAAGGAAAGCAAAACACAAGTTATTTATTTAACTTTATATTCAAAGGGAGGGGAGAAAAACAAAGATTTACTGTTTCAGAAAGTATTTGGCAAAGATGAATTAGGATTGAGGTTTGGATTATGAAAACAATTCTGAAGAATTAGATATTTGATTCAGAAGTCCAGGAACTAAGCACCTCTCTCAGGGTTCCTTCCATGTTGGGCAAGCGCTCTTGCTCCTAAAGAAGAGTTGAGTTCCCTGAATTAGATTTGTGGAACACTTCACATAGTGGGGCTCATTATTTTGTTGTGAAAAACCTATTTTTACACCCCTGTTACTACACAGCTTACTTGATTTTCTTCTGGGAGCCATGAGAAATTTCAAATAGGCTTGGCCCATAAAAATAGGCTAAGCATCTTTAAAGCCTGAATTTTCGGCTTGGAGTATAGCCCAGTGGTAAAGTATTTTCTAGTGTGTGTGATGCCCTGGGCTTGATCCATCATACCCCAAGAATAAAAGAAAATACTACAACTGAAAATTAACCTTTCTGTTTCACTTAACAATTTCGAACCAAGAAGAGAATCTATCCTTGTGCATTCTTAGCTTTTCAAATTTTTTTCCTTAAAGATTTTCATTAAGTCCTGCATAGCATTTTTCTTCCTTTCTTTGATCACACTATCTAACTCTTTATCTGTTTTTCAACCTACTTTCCCCAGGACTGTCAGTGGTTTATGCTCTTGTGCTTCGCTAGGCAGGTGTTATTCTTTAATGAAAAAGTATGTAGCATGTGAATATCAAACACTGTTTTCGAGGTATGTTTAGATCTTGAAGATAAGGCAGATTAATAAAACATTCTGAAGTCTAGATTTTCAACTTCCTAAACAGATACAGACATATTTAAACGTAATTCTTTGAGAATTTATTCTTGTTATAATCAAAGAAGTGTTGGTACACTCGTATGAAATTTCATCAAATTAAGGTAGATTGCATAGCCTTAAAATATATCTTTTTACATCAGTTTCTCATACCTACGATTTGTCCAAGAACTCCAAGATATGTATTTTCTTACCCATGAGAGTGTCTTATTTTGATTGACGTGAATGTGCATGGACGGTACATAGAGATTTTACTGAGAAAACAATGCTTTCAGCCTGACTAAAGGCAAGGGGAGAAGGTAAACTAATATTTTAGGAAAAACAATAAAAATAAAAAAAAATCTTGAGCATTCTCTAGCAGAACTTCAAATTGTTAGAGTATAGAGTAACTGAGGGAGACTGAGACCCATACTTATGAATTTTTAGAATTTTATATGACTCTTTAAAGTCATCGGGGGTTTTGGGCAAAATGGAAGGTTCAAATATGGCCTAAAATTTAGGTTAATTATAATTTCTCCCAGATTTAATTACACAGTTTTAATTAGAGAAACACCAATATGAAGTTGGCAGGTGCTTCAGCTGGAACTACTGAGCAATCAAGCACATACAATACCCCCCAAAGCCAAGCATACAGAGATGAATTTTTTGAACTAACTTTTAAAAATTGAACTTTACAGTGTGTTAACCACTGGCTCAGATGTACAAATGTTTCAGGAAACTTGTATTTGTGTCTAGAAATTTGTTAAAGTTTGAAGCATATAAAATTTAAAAAAAATTACGGCTATTACCTTATTGGTTTTAAATGTGTACCATGCTTAATTTTGAAAATAGATTCATTAACTGTTTCTGACAGATAATAATATTCACAACACTGTTCTTTTATTTGTAAAATCAACCTTGAATGCAGGTTTATTCCGTTGAGAAATTTTACTAGCATTGTAAGTACATTATTTTGCTTTAAAAATGGGTTCATTTAACACATACAATGCACCTTCAAAACCATAATTATGAGTTGACTTTCCTCTTTATTCTTATATGTCTTAAAATCTTCTCTCTGAAATGCTATATGCCCAAACTTGTTGACGTGTCCCCGAATAGCAGTAATGTCATCTTGATTTTTCTCCGTAAACAGGAGAAACAGGGAAATAAAATTCAGAAAAGGAAACACTCGTGGGCTGTGCTATGAGGAACATCAATTCTGATTGTGCTCGGCTGGTTCAGTAAGATGAGAATGATACTGGTAATCAACTTGGTTTCTTTCCTATGAACAAATAATAATCCATAGTCCTGAAACGACCCCTGTGGTTCTGCTATCCAGTGATAATTCTCCTGATACGGTAAAATGCAAGACAAATGGAGCTATGTATTTGTCTACCCGTGCTTAAAGTATATAGAAATGATCTTTTGTGGGATGAGAAATGTATGTGTGCAAACACACAAAAGAACGGAAGTGCTAGGAAAATTCATAGGAGAAATTTTTGCAATCTTAGGATGAAAAAAGTGCCAAATGTAATGGTTAAAAACGAAACCCGACATATGAATTTTGTTTAAACTTGTAAAAAAATGGTCATGAATCAAAATTTCTGTAATTATACATAAGAAAGTCTTAGCGGTCATATTCATTAGTACATGCCTATGTGGAAGTAGAGACTTCACATATTTTATGCATATATGTATATTTATATAGATTTTTATTAAAATTTATCCAAAATTACACAGATCCAAATACATACATTGGAGGAAAGATAGACTATTAACAAACGGTGTTGGGAAAACTGCTTGTCAGTTTGTAGAAGAATGAAACTGGACCTGTATCTCTCACCATATACTAAATTAAAATCAAAGTGGATCAAAGATCTAAACATTAAAACAGAAACATTAAACCTTCTGGAAAACAAAATAGGTAAAACACTTGAAGACACAGGAGTAGGAAAGGACTTCCTAAACAGAACCCCAATCACACAGGAAGTAACAAGAAGAATCAACAAATGGGACTACTTTAGACCAAAGAGCTTCTGTACAACAAGAGTCAATTAGTAGGGTGAAGAGAAAACCCACAGAATGGGAAAAAAATCTTTGCTAGCTACTCCTCAGACAGAAGACCAGTATCTAGAATATACAAAGAACTCAAAATTATACTTATATATTGTACCAAAAACAATCTTACAAAATCCAGCGTAATAAAATAATCATTTAAAAAATGAAAGATGATCAAGCATTCATTATTCTCAATGTCAAATGGAAGAAATTTGGCAATTTTTTTAATTGTCCTCGGAGTTCAGGTTTCCAAGTTTGCTGTCTTTATCTGAGCTTACACTGGAAAAAGACCTGCCAAACAATGATCTTCAAGTTGTGGAAATTGTATGCACATATCCTGCCATTCTTTTTGAAGTCTTTTCAGAATCCAATAGCTTGCAGCTTTAAAATGACAGATATAAATATCCCCTATTCAGGAAGTGACTACTGAATTCTATTAACATTATAAAATGTCTCACTGAACCTATATGATAGTAAATATAGCAGAGGTAGGGGTTTTCTTTACATTGCTTTGAGACAGTATCAACTAGTAAGAGATCTACAAGTCAGATCTGGAAATAAAATAAGATCATATCAGTATAATGAATACAAGAGCCCAAAAGAATGAATTCTACTGTTGACAGATGAAATTTTCTCTCTTAAATGAGATTGGCATCATATATACTGATTGAACAAAAATAATTTGAAACATTGATACAACTCTATATTTAAGTCTATTGACTTTGAAATGTTCAGCATGACTCAGAGCAACTGGAGTCTTTGGCTCGAAGCATGTCAGCCAGAAGCCTCCGCAGATAGGAGAATCACTGTCCTGAGTCTTGCCCCATTTTGTCTCCACTCTGAGGTACCCATTTTAAGTACTCCTTTAGACTCTCTTGGCTAACTCATAAAAAATTGGCAAAGTCTTATCATCCAATGATTTTTTGAAGCACTATTTTGTGAACAAAGTCATGTTTCAGATGAGTCTACATTTGTGCTAAATATGTTTATGTTTTGTGTTCCATGGCGAGCCAGTAGTTGGAATGGTAAGAAGACAAAATTTCTCTGCCATGTATTAACAAAAGAAAGGATGAAGGAAGGAAGTACTTTTATCAATCACCTATCCTCTTGACCAACACATATTAAAAATAGTTCTGTTAAAACACAGTGTTTTATATCGTAAGGACTTAGCTGAAAGGCAGGTTGGGAAACAGCTGTTGTAAGGTAATAGCTCCATGAAGGGAAAATATGCATAATTAGGGTTAGTATTTTACTAGATATTTTTTACTGAATTTCCTGATAAATGGTCAGGAAGGGGAAATTTTTTTTTTAATTTCATATTGTGGAGTAAAATTTAAATACTTTGAGATGCATGGTTCTTAAGTGAGCAATACCAGTAATTCTCAAGTAAACAGTATTAGCAGCATGTGCAAATGCAACCAATTCTTGCAACCAATATCTGAATCAAAATATATGACCTGTGTTTCCCACCAGTTAATTCTGACTCATGGATCTGAAGAATGAAAACTGACAAAATGTCTTGCCCAAAGCAATCTATAGATTCGGTGTAATCCCTATAAATATTCCAATGGCGTCTTTCACAGAAAGAGAAAAAAATAATAGTAAAATTAGTGTGGAGTTACAAAAGACCCCAAATAGCTGAAGCAACCTTATGCAAAAAAAAAAAAATCTGGAAGCATCAACATATTCTTAAATTCTTAAGGTAAACATCACTTGATTTAAATGTATTGATGATTTTATATGTTGCTGAATTTGAATTGCTTATATTTACTGAAGATTGTTGTGATTAAGCTCATGAAAGATTCAGGATTTTTTTCCTTGTAATTTCATTGTCTGGCTTTGGAAGGCATGTTTGTGATGGCCATGTAACAAAGCTACAAAGTGTTTAGTAAGTAACTGGTGCAAGATTTGCATTATTTTCCTCACAAATATTTAATAAAATTCAACAGAAGAGAATTAAAATAGAGTTTTTACTGGTATAAAGTTGTTACATGTCTGTACTCATAGACTGTTACAATAACCTTTGTTTCATTCTTGTAGTGTTAATTGTTTCGGTGCATTATTTCTAGGGTTTTACCAATTTTATTGCTCTGTGCAAAGAATTAAATTTTGAATTGATTTAGTATACGCCTTTATTTTATTAATTTTTACTCTGTTAATTACTGATTTCTTTCTCCAACATGCTTTTAAATTGGAAACATTTGTCATTGATTTTAAGCCTTCCTTCTTTAATATCAGAAATTAAAGCTATTAATTCTCTTCCAAGTACTGCACTAGCCCCATCAGCTACATTTTGACATATTGTATTTTAATTATCAATTCGAATCAAATATTTTCTATCTTCCATTGTGATATCTTTGATTCATTAGTTATTTTTAAAGTGTCAAATAATTTTTAGTAATTTCTGAATTTCTAAATTTTTATTATTGGTTTTTAATTTAATTCAACTTTGGTTTAAGAACATGCTGTAAAATTTATGCTTCTGAAATGTATTGAGACTGATTTTATGCCCCAATATATAGTCTATCATTGTTGACATTCTATGTGTACCAGAAAAAAACAACTGTTCTGAACATTGCATTTTATAACATATGTACAACATTGCTATATAGATGATATTTAGGCCCAAGTGGTTAACAGTACATTCAGGTCACCTCTGTGATTATTGACAGGTGAAGCTGAAGGGGTAAATTACATTCTGAGATTTTTTTTCCATGTAATTCTGTAGTCCTATCAGTTTTACTTACATGGTTGGAAAAGTATTATATGTTTACACATTTATTATCTTGTTACATTGCAATCTGGTTACATTGATCCTTCTTTATGATAAAATCTGCCTCTTCAGTGAAATTGCTTGTTTTAAAGTTTAATTCATTAGATATCAATAACACCGCTTTACTTTTCTTATTCTTACAATTTGCATGACACATGTTTTCCATCTTTTACTTCCAGTATTATATATATATATATATATATATATATATATATATATATATATGAATGTAATTTTTAGGTATCTCTATTGATGCCAACCATTCTTTCTGGTTTTTACTAATCTCATCACTTTTCCCTTATGTCCGTCACTCTTCTTTTGTTCAGATAAATCTAACAATTTTAATGTGGCATTCTAAATCTTTTTAAAATCTTTGCTTTACATTTTACTTCTGTAGTATTTGTATTATTTTTCATAGTTGTTGAGATTAAATTTCATTGATTAGTGTCTACTTTGATGATACATGTATATAATCATTTTTAAAATTTTTATTACAGCTTATTAATTTTACAAAATATTCGATACCCTGCACCACAAAAAAAAATATTGGGCTGCATGTGGTATTTTCATATAATGTAATTTGATGACATCTGTTCTCTGTCCCTCTATTTCTCTCATTTACACCCTCTTCCCCTCCCCTTCTTCCCTTCCTTGTCTAATCATAGTCTCTTTTCTACTTTCACACTGTCTTTTTTTTTTGAGTCCATGCATTAAGGAAAACATGCAATGCTCGATTATTTTTATACAAGCTTATTTTGCTCAATGTAATGACCTCCAGTTCCATCCATTTTCTTTGCAAATGATATGATTTCATTCTTCTTTACAGCTGAACAACACTTCATGGCCTACATATGCCACACTTTCTTTATCCATTCATCTGTGTTGAGCACCTAGGCCACTTCTGTATCTTGGCTGTTGTGAATTATACCACAATAAACTTGGGCGTGTAGGTATCACTAAATTTAATTCTTCCATTTACGTAGTAAGAGATGGTGGAGCTGGATCAAAAGGTACCTCTATTTTTAATTTTTTGAGGGACATAAGTACTTACCTTTGTAGTGGCTGTGGCAATTCACATCCCCACCAGCAGCGCAGAGGGCTCCTTCCTGTGGGCCCCTCAGCAGTGCGCACTCTGCTCTTGACGACGGCCGTTCTGACTTGTGTAGACAGAGTCTCTTTATATATTCAGGATATACTCGTCTGTTGGATGAGAAGCCGGCACATATTTTCTCCCATTTGGCAGGTTGTCTCTGCACTTTGTTAGTTATTTCCCTTACTGTGCAGAAGCTTTTTAGTTTGATGTTGTCCCATTTGCTGATTTTTGCTGTTGTTGGCTATAGGAGTTATATGCGGGAAGTCTTTGGCTATTGTGTCAGGCGTTTCTCCTGTTTTCTCCTAGCAGTTTCAGTTTCCAGCTGAATTGATTTTGTACATAGTGAGACACAGTGGTGTGATTTCAATCTTCCTCAAGTGCAAAGCCAGTTTTCCCAGCACTATCTGTTAAGAGAATTTCTTTTGTCTCTAATGCATATTTTGGGCTCCTTAGTCAAGGATTGGATGCTTGTAGTTTCATAGATTTGTTTCTGTGCCCTCTACTATCTTCTCTTTGTCTAGTTTTGTGGCAGTACCATGCTACTTTTGTTACTATGGCTTTGTTTTATAATTTGAAATTGGATAGTGTGATGCCTCCAGTCTTGCTCATCTCGTTCAGGATGCTTTAGTTCGGCACGGTCTTTGGTTTGCCCGTATAAATTTTTAAGATTGTTTTTCTAGTTCTGTGTAGAATGTCACTTGAATTTTCCTGGAGATTGCACTGAGTGTGTAGATTGCTTTTGATAATATGGTTAATTTAGCACTTTTCATTGTACCAGTACGTGAACATGGGAGGTCTTTCCATCTTGTGGTATTTTCTTTGTTTTTTTCATTGTGGTGTAATTTCCATTACAGAGGTCTTTTATATCCTTTGTTATGTTGATTCTTACTTTTTAAAGAGTTGTTGTAAGTGAAATTGTTTTCCTGATTGTGTTCTCAGCTAGTTCATTATTGGTGTTTAGAAAAGCTATTGATTTTTTATGTTGATTTTATATCTTATTTATGGTCCCTTACATATATCCAAATATTAAGAATTTACAGTGATTTTGCTTCCTTCAATCTAAATGTCCAAATGTTATAATTTGCCTTAAGGGAGCATTAGGAACATCACTTAGAAGTTCATGGAGTTTAGCCATTCTGAGTATGGAGTCTTTTGATGATTTTTTTTCTTAAGATAAATTTATGTCGTTCTTACTTTGCAAGGGTATTTTCAAAAAATCTAAAATTATGGCATGTTTTTCTTCATTCTGTACTTTGGAGATGTCATTTCATTTTCTTCTAGCCAACATTTTTTTTAAAAGTCAGTTACAGTCTATATTATTTTGTTTTCCTGAATGAAATGAATCATTTTTGCTTTTGAAGAGGGTTTTCCCATTATCTTTCATTCACAAGAGTTTGCTAAGGTGTTACTGGATATGGTATTCTTTATATCTCCTCTGTTAATGTTTTTTAATCAAATGCTGACAATTTTTTTCTAATATTACTTTACACTTGTTTGTTTACTGGTTCTTGCTTGTTTCTGTTTGTGTTTGAGGGAGAATTTTTCCCATTCTCTCTTTTTTTCTGGAACCCCAATTACATGTAATTGTGAGACTTATGATTGTTTGGATTATTAATGATATAGATTTTCCCTCTCTACAGATGATGTACAGTTTATTTTGTTGTCAAGTTCATTGACCCTGTCTTCTACACTCTTCAGTTGAGTGTTTGTCCTATCTAGTGAATTATTGATATTAAGTAATTGTCTGGTGGGCGTGGGCCATACCTATTTTTTTCTTTCTAGTATAATAGTGTAGGGCTCTCTGTCTACAGACTATAAAAAGTTGCCTTATTTAATAGTTTTCCACAGTTTTTGCATAGAGCTAGTATCAGTCATTCTGTGATATGTTGAACCAGAAGTCACCTAAGGTCTTATTTATATTGTCTTCAGGGTTTCTCTATGATGTTACTCATGACCGTTACTATTTTTGTGCAGATATAGGTAAAAAGGCAATTAATAGTAATGGGAGATAAAGCAAGTGTTTTGATTATTAAGATTTGAGATTATAAAATGCATAACATGGTTAAGACCCAAACAAAGCCACACATCAAAAAAGTTATAGTTTTGGTGTCTATTTCTGTCTCTACAACTTTTCAAGACACCCACTTTGGTGAGTCTTTCCGTCTCTCCATCCTAAGGATCACATTTATAACGTTGCTTTGCTTAATTGGAATGGTGTTCTTCATGCTTCATTAATGCATGCACAGATTTCCAAGGGAAATAACTTGTGAACATATGTGTTTAGTGTTTATTTCTTCTGTTTTAATATAATTTGATGTAGACAAATAAAAAACTTATGAGATAATTTAAAGGAGAAGCCCATATTTTGCTATTCCTCAAAGTGAGATGTGAATTCTAATTCTCCTTTCTGGGCTGGACTTGGTGGCTCATTTGCTGTATAGAATGTGACAGAAGTGACGTTCTGGTTCTATAAGGTCAAAACATAAATCCTTGCAGTT
Source organism: Hystrix cristata (assembly GCA_004026905.1). Classification (NCBI taxonomy): domain Eukaryota; kingdom Metazoa; phylum Chordata; class Mammalia; order Rodentia; family Hystricidae; genus Hystrix; species Hystrix cristata. The sequence goes on along the minus strand of PVJO010021004.1, from coordinate 21,203 downwards.
TCTACTAGGATAACTTGGAACATACTCTTTTTGAGTCTCTAGGCAGATTGTAAGAAGTACGACCTCTCTGAGGCCATCTGTTGGGAGAAAAATTAACTCTAAGTCTCTAGAGTTGAGAGTTTCATGTTTTCTTCTAGCACCCGGTAAACTATGACTTAGTAATTTGTTCACTTTGGGGTTGTATAGACTCTCAGACCCTACGTAGTTCTTGAAACTGCTACAGTGAAGGGGCTTCTGGTGCTGAGATTAGTCTTTCAGCGATGTCTTGGAAAGGCCCGTCCCTGCGCACCAACCCATGTGGCAGTCGAACATGGTGAAGTGCCTTCAGCCAACGCAGTAAGATCCAGAAGAACTGCTCACTGAGAGGACTGCCTGTCAAGAGATGCCGAAATGGTCATTGGTTTAAACCACAAAGCATTATGGTATCTGATGACACAGAAAGGGATAACTAGAACTATACGTTACAGAATCTTTAAGTGAACTTACTTAATATGCTAAAGTATAAGACGCTAATTACACACAGATTTAATGATAAAATTCAGACATTTTCAAGCTTCTTTTCTTAAATTTTGAATTTAATTTTTTTCTTTCTTTAGGAATAACAATTATGTTTCTCTTCCTGGGGGGTGAATAGTAAGAAAACTCCTTAGACAGGAAGGTGGGGAGTGGAGTGAAAATAGGGTAAGAGATTATTATCCCATCACATATAGACATCTAACATAAAGTTTGCTCTGGATGCAGAAACATAAACATCTCAGGAAGACAAACAGAACATAAATCCATTTTGATAATTTCTTATATTCATTCAAAAATGTTAACAAGAATCAAAATTATTTTCTCTAAGATAAAGACTCTAGAGGATGTCAGTTTTTTTTGATTTAAGGATATTTAGAATACCAGTAGAACACCGAATCTTTCCTTCTCTCCCTCCTCCTTCCTTCCCCTTTTCCTCCTCCTCCTCCTTCTCCTCCTCCTCCTTCTCCCTTTTTGTCCAGGGCCCAATGTATGCTAAGCAAACTGTACTGTTGATTTTCACCCGCTGCCCCTAAAGCATTATTTCTGACTGCGTCTGTGAGAGTGTTCTTGGAAGAAACTGGCATTCGAGTCAGTGATCTGAATAAGGAAGAGCATACCACCCAGTTTGAACTCATCTAATTATCTGAAGTTCAGATGAGAGGCAAAGGCAGAGGACTAGTAAATCTGCTTTTCCTTTCGGAATTTTCTTTCTTGGTTTTCTCTTTCTTTGCTGAAGCTGGGCCATCCTCTTTCTCCTTTGGACATCAGAACTGCAGGTTTTCTAGTCTTTGGACTTCTGGGTTTCAGCTGTTACCCCTGTAGTTCTCAGGCCTTCAGCCTGGGTCTGAGGGTTACATCACGGGCTCCTCCAGTTCTGGAGTCTGAGGACTTTGGCAGAGTCACACACTGGTTTCCCTGGTGCTCCAGCTGCAGATGGCCTGTGGAGGAACTGCTCAACCTCCGGAATCCTGTGAAACAACTCCTCCAGTAACTCGTCCCTCACTGATGATCTCTCCCTGGAGAGCCCTGACTAATACAGGAGTCTCGGGAGAAAATGAGTTTCCGGTGTCACATCTCTTTCAAGACAAACCTTTGGTCACTGTAGTGCTAAACGTAAGAGTTTGCTCGGCAGTCAGAATAGAACAGTGCAAATTTATGTAAGATGATTTGATATCTAAATCTAATAATTTTAGCATATTAGAATTAAGTAATTCCTATTTACCTTTCAAAACCATAATGATTCTTATAGATATCCCTTAAATAATCTAGGAAAAAATTTAAATATCTGGGTTTATGAAGCACTATTCTAGGCATCAGACAATATAAAATAATAATATATGATGTATATCTTCAAGGACCTAATAGCTTAACCATATAAGATGAGTTAAAATTTCAGTAATGTAAGACTACCATTTAAAAATTGGTTTTCATATTCCTTTTAAAGACCAAAAAGACTGATATGTTTCATAAAGATACATGTGAAATAATGGGGAAGAAATAAAAATAAATGTCAGACTACTAAGGAAAAATAAGAAGAGCACAGGCTATGGAAACCCAAAAGAGAAGGTATGTTCTCTTACTGAAGAAGCGTTTTACCCAGTAGGGTGTAGTCAAAAGATATATTTATATTCAAAATGATATGGGATCAAAAGAAGCATTCCTGATAAAGTGAAATAATTGACACATTAAGTATGTCAAAGCATAAAAACACAGAAGCAAGAGGCTATAAATGGAACAAATGTTTGTAAGAGGGATTGGTTGACAAGACTTGGGTGTTTGCCTTGTAACTGTTATTTTCAGTTTCAAATAATAGAAGTGTACCCAATTATACACAAAAGAGGGAATTTATTATAAATACACAGGTTTACCTCACACACCAACTGGATCTTCTCTTCAGTGTTCTAAATATTGTCTTGCCAATTTCTTTAGCCGTGAGAAAATGCTTGGTTTTTCTCCAATTTCAGGGTCAAATTCCTCAGTGAGAAAAGTGTATAGTTTCATCTTGGGTGAATATTCTGTTCTTGGGTGCCTCCTGCCAGGGATGTTCTCTGAGGTGCTAGTAGAGGTAGATCGCTGTCCTGAAAATAATCTAACATTTCTTTGGTTGACAGTGAGACCGTAGAATACTTGCGAAGTGCAGAATCACATAGCCAGTGGTGGGCCTGGGCAACCGGCTCCCTCCCCAGTGTGACGTGGAGAGGGGCCATCAGCCTCAGCAGTCCGCTGGGACACTCTCAGAGTCCTTTAGGAGAAGGGGGACACTTCAGAGCACAAGAATAAAAAAGAAGGGGAGTGAGAAGACTCCGGGTGCTGTAGGATTAAAACAGGAATCAGTATTGCTGAGAGGGCTAAGGACCGTGTGTGGATTGTTTTATTTAATTCTTGTGGTAACTTCCATGAGAAATTTTACAAGCGAGATGTGGCAACTAAATTACTTGAGTAGAAAATAAGGGAGCCGAGATTCAAATCCAAATATGTCTGATTCTATTATCCTGGATCATTTCTCTATTAGGAAGTGACAAGAAAGGAAATTACCAAATATGTGTTTTGATGCAATTGTGTTTTAAAATCCTCTATAACTTACAGTGATTTGAATGACCCATTGTTTTTCTTTGCCTACAGAAAGAGGAGCAAGGGCAACTAAAAAGTTTCCAGCGCCTTCGTCAGCTAAGCACTTCAGTTTCCACGTATAACACTTCATACTCACAGCATCCCTCAGAAGCAGGTAATTTTACGTCCGTCGTCAGGCTGGGGAAGTGGTGGACTATGTCTGTGTCCTGATTTACATCACGGTCTAGTTCTTATTTACTAACATGATGTTGTGAGCACCTCTTAGGTAACATTCAAATTTATTTTACACCTAACATCAGTTCTCGATAATCACGCTGCTTATTGGCAAATATTAAGGTCATTAATCTTTGTCTAATGTCCTTGTGAATATTATGTGTTTACATAGGTTACTTTAAATTAAACATTCTTAAAATTGCAATAATCTTTGAAATCCTAAAACAAATTCCGTGTGAGAGTATTGACAGATCATACATAAGAGGAGATTTATATGGTACCGTAAGACTAATTCCATACAAAAATTTAAAAACAATGTTTAAATCAAAATTGCATGAGCTGGGGCTGGAGATTTAGCTCAGTGATTAGAGTGCTTGCCTTCTAAGCACAAGGGCCTGAGTTCGATCCCCGGCACCACCAAAAAAAAAAAAAAAAAAAAAATGAGCTGCATGAGCTAAGGAAGGACAATAGACCAAGAATTAAAAAGTTGAGAATTAAAAGCATCTGGCTTCTGCTATCAGTAGGACATGTGATGTTGAATACTCTCTCGAGTGCCTCACTTTCCTTTTCAGTAAGTCAAGGATTTAATACTCAGTTACAGTGTTGTATGATTTGATGATGATCTGATTTGAAGTTTCCCCAAAGATTACTTCTTAGATGCCGTACTTTATACAAAAAACAAAACAAAACTCTGTTGAGCTAGGTGGAATAATGGCCCCCAACTTACTCACCCAAATTCCAAGAATATGTAGCTGTACTATGTGAGGTGGGATTAAGGTTGTTCATTATCGGACTTTGAGATAGATCAACCCATATGATTCCAAGGATCTCAACCCCCACAAGGGTCCTGAGAATTGAAGCGAACAAGAAGAGCAGTGAGAATCAGAGGGATTCAAAACAAGTTCCAAAATAGCTATCGACAGCTCTACAGGTGGAAGGAGACCATGATCCATGGAATTTAGAAGTCTTTCGGAGCTGCTAAGACAAGGGGCTGAGTTCTCCCCTTGAGCCTAGAGTAGGAACATGATCTTCAAAAGACCTTGATGTAAGTCTAGCAGGACTCACTACTGAATTCTGAAATCTATGTGTTTAAATGATATACTTCTGTTTTCTGGAGTCAACCAAACTTGTCACGATCTTTATACTGAGTAGAAAATTAACACATTGTGCAAACGCGAAAAACACACAGCATCTGCCTTCAAAGAGTTTACATTTTGTCCTAGAAAATAAGCTGGTTGTAAGCGGAATTTATGTCTGATAGAATACAACAGATGTGGAAAATGAGATGTTCTAACATCTGTCCATCTATTAACTTCAGATGAGGGATACTATAAATGTTTTTATTCAGTGTCGTTCTAGAACACAGCAAAAATCAAATCCATCAGGAGCTGGCCTCCTTGGGCCATGTAATCTCATGCAAATGAATAAATATTAATTTGTAAAAATCACCAAACAAAATATGAAAATGAAAACATAATAATCGATTTTCTCTAAAAGCATATAATAGTGGAATTTAAAATATGTAGGAAGATCACAGAAGGCATTTCTGGAAATATGGTCACTGAGTTGAATTCTGAAGGGTGAATAAAGTCAAGATGCTGGAGTAAAGCATTCCAAGTACACTGATAGGAAGAAAGAAAATTTTTTTAAAAAGTCATGTAGTCTATGTGATATGTATGAGACAGAAGAGCTGGCAGTGAACTCGTACAGATTTTGGTCTGACCAGAGCCACTGCAAGAGACTTTTGCATTATGTAAAATCCAGTTGAAAAACACTGAATCGTTTTACATAAAGTAATGAATAATCATATTTGCTTAGCAACAAGAGCAGCCTGTCTAAATGGTGGCATTGCGTGGATATAAACACACAGGGTGCCAACATCATGCCAAAGATGACGGTAGCCTGCACTTGGGGAAGTAAAAGAGGATATGAACAGAATTCAGGAAATATTTGCGATTCTGAATTAACGTGTGTGAAGTCAGGGAAAGAGAACGTTTTAAGAACCAGCATGCTGCTGGGATCCACACATCAACAGTTAAAAACAACTAACCTTTGTTTAATGCTTACAAGTTATGAAGAACAGGCTTTTAGCACTTTCTGTAGATTAGTTTATGTGATAGAGCAACCTTAAAACATGACTGCTAATATTCTCTACAATTCTGCGTGTGAAGATACAAGTCAATTCCTAACGTCACACAGCTTTTAAGTGGAGCATCAGCATTTGAACTCGGGTACTCTCTACTGTTTGCTATACTCACGAAAACTATCCATCTGACCTGGCATTCAGGAACTCATTAGAGATTTTGGTGGGAGCTGTTTCAGTGAAGTGATGCAGGTGAAAAGCATAAAAGTGGACAGAAGAGTAAGGGGCTGTTGGCTTTCATTTTCTCAGGCACGATGGCGCACGCAAGTCTCTGTGGGGAGCTCCTTGTGGGTTGTTTGGATCAGTGAACTGAGGAAACCATGTTTTCTTTCTGGCAGAGCAGGCACCAAGTCCACTTGACCAGAGCTCTACATTCAATCCAGGGAACAGCATAGCTTCCCATTGTGTGGCTCACGTGTCACCCAAATCCCTTATTTCTCACTGGAGAGATCAAGAGCCTTCAGAGTCCACAGCAGCAGATTTACCTGGACTTGCAGGAGAAGAAGCGATCTCTGTGTTCCTCAGGCCGGTCACTATTTGCAGTGTATGTCTGAGCAAGTCTACAAAACTGGGAGAATTCCCTATCTGTAGACACTGGTCCTGTTTGGAAAGGAAGACCTCTCACTATGTTTGCAATTTGACTTTCCAGGCTGGCGTTCACTGGCCGTGAGTCCCAAACATCTGTCTTAGAGAACTAGAAACAAAAAGACATAAATACACACGGGAAATTCTCTTAGAGCTCTGGATATTTCGAAATTCAGTACATGTGAATTTTCTGAGTGTAGAAAACTAATAGTAGCAACTAACAAGTCCTTTTGGTTTCTAGATTCAGTCACTCTTTTTTTAAACATTTAAAACATTTTATTTTATTAGTACATATTTAAAGTACATAAAGATCACATTCATCATGGAGAGTTAGTACATGTATATAACACATCTGATTCATTCTTCACCCCTTTCTCCTCTCCCCGCCTTCTCCTTCCATCTCTTGGTCCCCTTCCCTTTTACGTAAGATCTATACTCTTCTAGTTTTAATATGTGACTCTAATTTTCCAACAGTAATGGTCCCTATGTAGTACAGTTCATAAGGATAAGGATATTTGTCTTTACAAATAAGTGAGGAAGAAGTTAGCTACATTTCCCATTATATATTGGCTACCTCAGTACCTAATGCCCAACACTAAAATACTACTCAAAATCAAACTGTATGAATTTCTGTAACATTAATCCTAAATATTAGATCAGTGAAACTTAAATAGCTTCAGTTTAATAGAATTCCATAACAAATTACATCTAACACTTTTAGAAACCAAGGAAATAATTTTAAACTTTGCAAAGTATTTCTGTAAAATTGTGTATGTATCGATTCTGAACACATCCAAGGTAAATCACACTGCTCTTACAGAGAGAAACTTATTAAAGTTTATCATCAACGAGCAGTTGAGCTAAAAGGAATAGGATGCAAATAAGTCTTGCCATGATTTATAACTTACCCATTAGTTTCTCAACAGGGTAAACTGAACTTCTATATGTAGCTAGCTTGAAAGTCACTTGCCGTGGGCTAGCAATTAACCATTTGCCGAGGCCTGAGTGCTTAATATGAACGAAACATGCAAGATTGATGGAGACCATAAATTGTAGGTATAATTTTCATGGGCAAAAACTTTAAAACTTTGCTTTCCTCAGCCTGTCTTTCCTCTCGTACCATCTTCTGCATCATTTAAGACAGTTTTCTAATTGTGCTTGAAATATGATAGATCTTGTAAAGGAAGTTTATCAGAGGGGGCTAGAACAATGCAGAACAGAAGTTTACAAGACATTTTATCTCCCTTGTTTCATTGTTAATGAAAAGATTGACTTGGCTTCCTTTAAGAATTTGTATCTAAGAAAGTAGGGTGAAGATAGGAGATTCAAGTGTGATTTTGGCATCCGTAACACACTTTTCTAAACGTTTCCTTGAGGTTTGACTGTAAAGATGAGCTGACACTTGCCATTTAGACTCTCACTTGATTTTGCAAAATGATGTTATGAACACCAAACACAGAGTTACGCCAGAAACCCACAGGAAGCATTTGCTATTATTGTAAAAGGGAAACAAAAGTTTGTGTTATTTTTGCACTGTTCATCTGAAGAACTACAGGATGGTTAGAGAGGGTTTTGAATCAATCTCTTGTTTGCTAGACTAGAAAATGGTTTCTAAAAGTAAAAAGAAGTTGAAGTGATCAACGTACTTCAGACCTGGCCAGGACGGAAAAGTTTCCCTGCACCCCCAGGCTTTTGTAACTTTTCTCCAGAAGTTTTGGTTACAGAAGAAAGAAAAGGATTTTTTTTGAGCAAAATGATTACAGCTCTTTGGTTCTTTCAACAGTCAGTACTTTCAGGTTTGGGTGGGCCAGGTTTCGAGTTGTCCTCTTGTTTACAGCCTCCAGATAGGCCTTTTGGAAGCTCTCGGTAGGAGGCACCGGCCGCCAGCAGCAGCACAGACAGAGGTGAATATGAGGGAAGAAATTCATCTACATACCCAGCAGGTATCGGTCATTTATATATTCATCTGTTTTCAGTTCTCGACTTGATAAGAGTGTGTCCATTTCATGGTGCCGTGCAGAGAAAATGAAGTGTGTAAGGTCATTCAATAAAGATTAAATTAAAAACATATTCCTATTGCACCCTCAGGGTCCATTAGCCTTGATGAGTGTACAAATACGTTCTTTGTGTTATGTGCTCCATCCTGAAAGAGACTGTGTGCTTCACTCATTATAAATGTGCACCTGAAAAGATTGAACATTATCCCCTCTTTTTTAACTGACCTGTGGCCACCACTGGGTTCATTAGTGCAGAACATCTTTTCCACTGGCTGAGTCTGCCCTATTGTTTGCCTTGGCCAGGGTCAAGTCAAGGGCATCCAGCCTAGATTGGACTCATTTGTCACAGGGTCTAGCAACAAAGCTGATTTCAGCAGAGACGGGGTGAATTTCATGGGGCTGAAACACAACCTTTGACATCCAGTGCCCAGGGCTGCTCCAAGCCGCACAGATGGCCCGCCACCCTTAGGCATCCGGGAACAAAGAATTGGTGAATTAGAACAAAAATAAAGTTTCCACAGTCAGCATATATTTTAAGTGTTTAAATTATTTGCAGGGATTTTTGACAGTCTAAAATTGCATCTTGAGCACTTGTGATAATCGCTGTGCTTTTTAGACTATGAAGGAAAAAAACAATTCAGTTGGGGGCTTATTGCTTAACTGGTGTAACGGTGTAAAGTGTAGCAATTTAGTGCGGAGTGCAGGTTTTCCGTGGTCAGCAGGAGCCTGCATGAACAATGGGTCGTGCTGAGGTAGCATGTGGAAAATGACTTTAATACACTATATAGAATGGCTTATTGCCTTGGTCAATAGGCTGCAGTGAAGATGGTGTATTCGGCCACTTGGGAAGGTTAAACCTGTCAGGGAACACGGTGACTGATATGCAGGGGCTGCTTATGAGGTCTCTAATGGAAAAACCTGACAAGCAAAGTTATAAAGGTTACACTTGACACATACTTCAGCATTATGCCTTATATTAATCCATTTTTTTAAAGGTAGGGTACTTTATATTTGTTAGAAATTGATGCCACAATAGTATTAACACTCCAGAGGAAACATTTAAACTTTGCAGGAAAGTAAGGCACAGGATAGGATGAGCTCACTTCTTGGGTAAGGACACTTGTGACAGGTGCGAGCGACATACTTCTCTCTCACAGTAAATAATCTGTCGTATTGGAATACCTTATTATGACCGCGCGGGATCCGGAATTTTAACAACAGCTTCATGAGATTTGCCTTTTCTATTTGAGGGACTATTTATTGTAATGGCATTATAATATATTCTGGGAGATACTAAGAGAACAGTGAATTTATGTGTTAGGATATGTACTTTGCTTCTCATTCGAAAAGAAAAACTATGGAATAAAATTCTACCTTTGCACTAAAATTTGAGGTTGTGGTAGAGTTCAATAAAAATGGGTAACCCAGTGTCCTCAAAATGATTTCCCCAGGATTCTATTTCTAGATTATAATGATGATTGGATATTTCAAGCGTTCCTGTGAGATGTACATTATTTTGGTAAAAGTTAATATGTTTGGTGTGTTAGTTTTAATTTTACAAAAGGTGAAAAGCAGTTAGCAATCTGAACACTTACGGAAATGTTAGAGCTACCTGAAACTCCACATTGTTTTCTCTTTTTACAGCAATAAATTTGATATTTAATTATTTCCCTTGAATGTATGTAAAAATCGGATTTTGAAAGTCAGCCATTTTACTATGAAGCTACTATTCTAACATACTTTTGAAATCATGAATAAACTGAAAGACTCATAATATGCAATAGAATACTGTGTCAAATATGAGATATTTTACACTGCTTCCTCTGTTCTTTGCCTCTCTTCTAATTCAATGGGAATCAGTAATTTTTTTCCTGTTGTTGTTTTTCTAGGTTAGGGAAGAGTTGTTTTTTTGTGAAAAATGTTAGATTGACAATGCTTGCTAGAGAGGTCCCTTATATACATTTCTTCATGTGAAACTACCCAAAATTTTTTATGGTTTTTGTGAATTGATATTTTTTTGCTGAGAAAAAACTATAATTGAGTGTTAGATTTCCAGACATGTTTGACACCCATACATAGAATGACAGAAAGAATTTATAGTGAAAATGCAACTTGATACATGGCAATTTGATGTATCTAAAGATTTAAGGCAAATTGTTTCTTGCTAACATATCCTTGTGAATGTAAATGTTAAATTTATCCAAAGATGCGGAGAGTAGCCTTAAAACACTGTGACTTGCCTGATTTAAAAAAAAAATGAGATGTGCTCATAAAATTGTACAACAAAACATGTTAATTGTCACAATATTAGTGATCTGTCAGTATATGTATATACAGATATACAGAAAATGTAATTTACGATTTTAGATACATATATGTATACACATACATTTTTCCTAGCTAGATGTATTGAAATTAAAATCTAGTACTTCAAATATACAGAAAGGTGCTTACCTAACACTACACATCGGCTGAATTACAATCCTTTTTTAAAGATACTGGAAAGAAGTTAGAATTTAAAACTTTTTGTGGCTTTAAATAAAAATGTATAAATATTATCTTCTTTTTTCTTTGCTGAATTTGTAGCATGCTTTCTGTCCTGAATTTTCTCCTGATAAAAAATAAACAAATAGAATTCAAATGAGATATTTACATTCTATTTGTTCTTATACAATACATGCTGTTTGCAATATATGAAAGTTACTAATACTAAAGATTGTGGAGCACATTTGTGTATCATACATTATCTACATTTTTCTAAAATATTTCTAATTGGAGATTTAAAGTAATTATTATGTCATGCTACATGCCCAGGTTTATAGGTATAATTTTTAAATATTTCTCTTCTGGGAAAACATAAGTACATGTACTCTAAAAGATTTCTGCACAGAGAGAAACAATAAACTTGTATAAAGTGAGAAAAGTAGGAATCATTTCTGAAACAAAAAGTCAAATACATAAGAATAAAAAGACCCTTACTGAGTGGCACAAGATAAAACTAGATGTGAAACCATCCCTCAGCAAGTTTACATTCGTGACCAGAGAGCACGCTCAGAGAGTACCTGGCTACGTCCTTCTGTGTTCTTTTACAAGAGCTGGAGCTGGATTTCACTGGAAAATATTTCAGCCAAAATATTCTCCCTAAAACTAACAAAATAAGATCAGCCTACATTAAGTACTTATGATATCATGCTAAACACCAAATAGTCAATTGTATAAGAGGACTTTTTCACCCACTGGGAGTTCAAAGTCATTTCAGATGAACTGAGCACATACTACTGCCCCTAAAAGGCCTTTTCACTCTACAGACACATAAACTACTTTGAGAGATAAGAAAAATTAATTAAAATATCCACACTTCCTGCCATTTGGGTAACAAACAAGTATTGAAGTCAAGTTACCTATTAGAGGTTACAAGGTTGTAAGAATCAAAATGTTAAATTGAGATGACTGATATTTAGCATTGTAGTTCAAACCATAGTTGACACTAAAACACATTTTATATCTCAAAACTATAGACGTCTTTACTGTTTTCATGTGTTTAACTTTTATCACTTGTTTGTGTATACAAACTTGATTTCTCCTGTGATTTTTTTTTCTAAATAAGAAGTGTGTAGAGCGCTTGCCTAGCAAGCACAAGACCCTGAGTTCGCACCCCGATACAAAAAAAAAAAAAAGAAATTGTGGTGAAATGATACAGCCTACATAGACTGTGTGTCATCATCATCTATGGTCACTTGATACCTGGTCTTTCAATTAAATGGAAACTAAGGGCTTTTCTCAGTTAAATACACGAAAGAAGTTGGTCCTGCCAGTCTGCTTCTCATAAAACAAAATGCGTCAGATGAAAAGAATATCAGTTTGTATTAACCAGCAGTTTCAACAGAGACCTGAGATGAGTAGATAAAGAAATCATATTACTGTCTCAGTCCTCACAATCATTAAAGTTTTTGAGGGTTACAGATAGAAAAAGTTTGCTCATCTCACAGTTTCTGGCTTTCTTACAGATTATCATAAAATTTTATTCCCACAAATTATTCTGAGTACTAAATTTTCATAAGAATGATTTTTGGTAAATCAGGATTATGTGATTAAGATTTCACAAAGCTCAATTGGAATTAATTTCTAGAAGACACTATCCCGTATCCGCTGATTCAGCACTTCGTTCCTGGGAGTTTCAAAATAATGTCAGCCTACAGGCAATTTTTCCAGCCAATTCTCACTCTATTTTTAGATTATTATTATGATAATACGTGCGATACATTGGAGAAAGAGAAGCAAAACAGTGGTCTGAAAAAGTGCAGTGTTAGTATTCATAAAGGTAAGTTTTATGAAATCCCAGGTTTAACTAATTTTGTTTCAGAGTGCGAAAGAACACCCCTTAGGCACAGTTGATCCATTTTTGCTCCCTCATCTAACGCCTTAAACATCGCTCTATAAAAGAAACTGTGCACGTTCATAAATAGTTTTACACATAGGCCTGAAAACAAAACTGATTTTCTTACTCTTGAAAAAAAATTGTACTGTTGGCAAACTGCTCAAAAACAAATAGTATGGGCATTTTCTCTTTAATCGAATATGAAGGGTGATAAATTTTGCATAAACTTACTAAGAACTCATTTCATGCTGAGAAAAAGAGAAAGTATTAATTCTTTTATTTATAAGTCGCTCAAAATAAGCATGACTAGTAAATATATGGAACCTAAATAAATCTTTTTTTTTCTCAGCAAATGTGTGATACTTTTAAAGTCAGTAGATATGAAATCAGTAGAAATATACAACATAAGTATCAACCAGCCAAAGTTGAACAAAAATGTTCATTTTATTAAGTATTGCTTAACGGAATGGAGGTGCTGTTTTACTTGAGTGAAGCCAGGGTTTTCTGATAAAGATTTTCAAAGTTGAGATGGAAGGAGAACTATGTCTGGGAAAAGAATTGATTTCAATCACTATATTTAAATTAACCCACAGTATTTTGAAAGTAAATAAAAATCTGTTTTCATATCTTGTTGATAATTGAGTCAGGTCATAACCTCTTTGAAAATTACACGATATACGTGATTTATGTCACAAAACCCTTTTGCTCTCTTCTTGACTTGGTGTTTGGTGCTTGCCTCCGGACACAGGCCATTCTTGCTAACTGACAGAGACATCACTGAGCCCACTGCAGTTTGCGTTTTCATTTTAACACTTCAATAATAAGGTGAAGAGGAGCTCTTCTGAGAGACTGTAATAGTTGTTATTAAGACTTCTTAAAATAATTGTTTTCAGCACTATGTTGCAATCTTTTTAGAACTTCTAGACTGTTCATCAATTTCTGCTAGTCTTGCTTCTCTTTCTGCTGCTCCACATTGTATTAATTTTCCTTAAACTCATTGTCTTTAAGACTACTTATAAGGTTATTTTCAAATGTATTTCTTTACTAGATACATACAGAATATTTCTTTTACTGAGAACTAACTTGTATTTCTCCTCAGAATAACTATATTCACTTTTACTGATGTTCATATATTGTTATTTTTGTGTAAATAATCACATGTTAATCATGTAACATTTTGGATATAAAGACATATTTGAAGGTATATCATAGGTAATTTCATAATAATATATTTCAACCTGAAGATATATTAATATTAAAGCCTTATTTAGGCATTGAAAAGGTTCAGATAAACTTCAAAAGAAAAATCAATATGCTTTTCTGGAATGTATCGTGCATGCATAAAACATCAAAAAGTTTCATTTCTAACCAGCAGTCTGAAAATAGGTTGGTTTTCTCTAAAGCCATTAAGAGTCTAGATGACGTTAAACATTTGTTAATTTTTTCTAAATATTAATGTGCAAGTGAAAATTTGTGATTATTTTATTTATAGGTATCCAATTAAGTCTAATGAAGGGTTTGTAAATTTTGGGATTCACAGAGTGCTTCTGTCGAAAGCTATTTCTTCTAGTCCCAGAGCTATCAATGTAGTGGAAGCAACTCTCAGCTATTTGGAAGAAACAATATGTTAACTTTTGAACATTAAGTTTCTTCACATTTAACTAATTCTTTATTATTAGTCATTGTACTTGGAAGGATTTTATGTACCTAAAATGATAGTAAGTAATTTTCCATATATGATTTTTTTGTTATGGACAAGGTGTTTATTTACTCAACAATTTTACCTTAAATGTCTAAGAATTTACTCACAAGAATGAAAGTAATTTCATGTGATTGTTGTTTTTCTTCTTTTAATCAAGTTGGTGTATATTTAATGAGATATAAAAATGTGTTTAAGTGTACTGTTCAGCAAGTTTTGATACTAGATGTTATTTAGTTTATAGTTCTTTATAGCCAGAGGGCAAGTCCAGTACCAGTTACATTGTGGTAGCCAGAATAAAAATATCCCAAGAATCTTAATTCTTTCTTTTAAGGAAAGCACTTCACTGCTGTCTTTCAGCAATGTCCTGGAAAGGGGTTACGGTACTACAGCTGTCCAATTTTTGGTAGTACCTTGTGTCATGCAGAAGCACATAAAGCAGGCCACATTTTTCTTTCTTAACCAATGGATCATAGCTGCCTCTGGCTGAGGCAATGGGTAGGGACTGAGAAAAAGAAGGTGGTGTGTTAGGAAAGGAGACCATGGACGTTTGGGCCACTGCTTCGTGTAACTTGGCTTTTAGGGCCTCTGTGGGCTTGATTTGTAGATGTCAGTTCCATTTGATGGTGGAGTGCTGGTGTGTATGCCTACACTTTATGACTTGCTGAGTTAAATAGCATGCAGTCCACTATGGCGAGCTCAGGTCTGACGGTACCTTGGCAATCCACGGTTGAGTGTGCAAGCCCCAGTAGGCCCAGGAGCTGTCCCAATGTTGTTTGTCAGAAGGACAGTCATTGTCTACAGAGGACAGCAAGGCTTCACTCCACATCCTGGGGGGATGCTAGATTTTTCCCAGGTAGGTTTGACTTCCATCTAGAATCTCTATCTGCCAGCGACATTTCGGGCGCTGTGGGGTCTGCTGGCCCATATGCGCTGAGTGGTGGAGCAGTGCGCTCAACATCCTCGGCCTCTTCATAACCTTCTCTTGTTCCATGACCCACTTAAAAGTAGAAGCTTTTCAGGCTGTTCAATAAGTAGGGTGCAGTTGCACATGTATATGAGGAAATTGTCGTCTCAAAATCCAATAAAGACTTAGAACAAGAGCATTTGATTCAATCTGGTTTCAAAATTTATCATCCTCAAAATTTTGAATTTATAAATGGATCAGTTCCATTTGGAAAATTAAAGTGAAATATCCTGCTAAGTGTCATCTGATCCTACAGAAGAAACCAGTATGCTGATTGATAATATTCCTTAATGTATCCCTTAGATTCTGGCCTGAGGCTGTAAAGACAATCTCCAAATAGCAGTCTGTAATACCAGCAGCATAACCTACAGTGAAAAGTTTATTTATAAACTAATTGTTACTTTTGTGAGTCGTTTAATTTTGGTCTGAATTAATTTTTGAAGTTTCCTTTAGAACATAAACTAAACAGTCATTTTATTAACATTAGGATTTTAGTATTTATGGTTTAGAAACCAATACAAAATCTACTAAAAGCAAATGATATCTCATATATATATATGTATATATATATGCCTTGTTTATATATATATATAAAATTAATTGTAGTTTCTATATTTTAAAATGGCTAAACAAGGCTTAAATACTACAGCTGGGGTCTGCAGAATTTAGTTTTCAGGATAGTTGAATATATTTCTTAAAATCAGATCTAGACAAATAGGTATAACATATACTAAACAGGGAAGAACATATTAAACAGAGACTGTTTTAGGAAATCTAACTCTTATTTGCTCTTAGGTTATAAAAAATGAATTTTTGAAGTTTTAAGTGTTTATTTCCATGATTTATAATTTATAATCATTCTTTCCTAAATTGATGACATTGGTACAACCACAGCTACAGAAGAATATTAGGAAACCAAGAGATTATTTAGAAAATTTACCATTATTTACAAATTGACTGAATATATCGAAATATTTTCTGAGAGCCATAGTCTTTCATCATGCACTTTTCATAATTAAATGTAGAGTAAAAGCAATAAACTGAGCCTACATTCAGTTAAAAGAGTGCAAAAAGAGAAGGATTTTAATGATAATAGGCATGAAAGAAGGAATTGCTAAAGTTTAGTGCTGGAAAATATAATTATTAAAACATAAAAGCTAACACATGTAAGTAAACAAGATTAGTCAAAACAGCCTTTCATAGTACGGTAGGAATACAGAGAAAAATAAAACTCTAAATTAATATTAAATTGTAGATATAATGCAGAAATGAAGGCAACATGAACATAGTAAAGGATAATACACATGTTAGTCTTAAACAAAATTTGGGTGAGATAAATAATTTTATATTGAAAATACAACTCAGAAATTTTAACCACCATAGTAGAAAATTTGGTAAGAAAAGCAATAGCCTCAAACTAGACCGCTTGGTCTAAATCTTAACTTAACCACCCATATAGTGTATTATTCTGCATGAGTTTTTAAACCATCTATGTCATAGTTTTCTAATTAGTTAAAATATGTATAATGATAGCATCTATTCAACAATTTGTTAAAATAAATACATTATTTTTCAAATGATTACAATAATTCTTGTGTGTTAAGATACATAAAATATTAACCATAAATCATAATCTAAAAAACATAGTGTTATAATTATGAAAATTATACCTAGATACAATTTTGGAATATAGGTGCTAGGAAATTAAAACCTGTATACTTTTAAGAGAACAGTAAACTTACATTTCTGATAAACTAGTTTTCTTGCAATTAGAAAATAGAACATGCAGAAAACATACAATAACCCAATAAAGGGACGTTGATGAACAAACAAAAAAAATGGAAATTCTGTGTTCGGAAATAAGTAAGTTTAAGCAGACCAAAATAATTAGTGGAGTAGAATCTACAAAAGTAATTTATAGATAACCTTTAGACACTTTTCAGTTGGAGAAAATAAGGATCTTGCTCTCAATAGCTAAAAAAAAAAAAAAAAGCCAGTATTTTGGAATTTCAGCAAGATGTAAATTGACACTTGAAGGAGTGTATATTAGTAAATGTATAGACTAGAGGTTACATCACAAATAAAAGCAGAGAAAACAAAGGGACCAAATGTTCTGTTTTCCTGAATTTCTGACGGTAGGAAAGTGGAAGAGAAAATGTTTCATCTAATAACTCTCAATTACAGATTGGAAGATACTATTGATATTGATTGCTTTTTTCCAAACCTCGATCTGTGAAATTATTCATTGGTAGTTTTGAGCCTTCTTAAAGACTCTACCTCAAACTGATTCTCAAGGTTCTGGCAGATACAACTCCATTAAACATAAATCTAAAGCCTGATAGCGAAGGATTCACTGTGAGAAGTGGCAAAAGCTTCAGTTATTGGCATTATGAGAAATATTCTACAATGTAAAATAAAATGATTGACATATTCAAAAAGCTTACGTGTATTACTCCTAAAATGAGAATATAATTAGCAAATACTAATATATTTCAAAAATTTCAACTAAACCTATGAAAAATTAAAAAAATCATTAAGTAATGTAATAAAACTGCTAACAAATTAAATATCTAGAGAGCAAAAGAGAAAATTAAAAAAACAGGAGAGAATTTAAGAAATTATTAAGAACATAATTTAAAGTGGATAGAATGGAAGGTGTTAGAACAAAGATAAAATACATAAATCAGTGGTCCATGAAAAGAAAAAAAAAAAAACTAGTGATCAATAATTTCCAGTACATTTAAAGTCATATTTTTTCTCAGATTCAAGAAATTCTGATACTTCTAAACAGAACAAATAAAAAGAACCAAATTTCCACACGGTAATAGTAAAACTTGATAAAAGACTAAATTTTAACACTAACAGTTCAAAGAAAAATTTTGTATAAATGAAAAATGATTAGGAACCAGTGCTTACTGTCAACAACAGCATGAAAGTAGACAGGTGGAAAGATAGCTTCAAAAATTACCAAAAAATAACAGTCTATATGTTTATAACCAGATAAATTGCCTATTACCAATAAGGCTAAAGACATTCAGAAAACAAAACAAACAATTTATAATAACTCAGCCATAAATAAAGGAATTTCTAATTATATACTTCAGGGAGAAGAAAATGATCCCATAAAGTGTCTTTAACTCATAAGCAAAAATTAAAAATCAACACCTGTAAAAAGTTATATAACGTCTAGCTTTCAGTAGTTACATAACGACTAGTTAGTTATACAAGTTTTAGTAAAATTGTTTTACAGGATGCTTTAGCTTTTTTAGTCAGCTATAATAAAACACGCCAAACTGAATCTCTTAAAAGCAACGGAAATGTATTTCTAAGGTTCTAGACAGAAATCCAAGAACGAGACTCAGCAAGATTTTCTGTCTGATCTGGAACTACTTTTTGAAGCACAGAGCTCTCACTGTGCCCTCACGTGGCGGAAGGAATAGGAGCGCACCAAGATTGCTTTTACATGGGCACTAATCTCAGTCCAAAGGCTGTAAACTCAAAACCTCTCACCTCCCAAGAGGCCCACTGCCCAGCAGCTTCACCTGAGGCATTAGGACTTCAACATACGACTTGGGGAGGACATACGTTGTCTATTACAGAGAATAAACTGATTAGGCATAAATAAATACGTAACTCTAATAAAAGGTAGAAAAGTGATTATAAATAAAAACAATTTAAGGCCCATAGTTAATTGAAGACAATATAGATATACTGATTAGTTTTAGTTTTGGAAGTTATTAGCATTTAAAAATTTCAGTGGCAACCATTAAAAGAATAAAAAAGATTATTTAACTGCCTGAATAATACAGGGAAGAAATAGAATGAAAGATAAATTTATTCAAAAAAAGATTTAAAAAAAACTGTGAAAATCATGGTATTAGCAAGATTTAAATAAGATGGTTTGGAATATACTATTAGGAATCATAATTATATTTTTGGTAACTTAACTTTTATACTGTAATTTCTATTAATAACAAACAACTTGGGGGAAGACCTCCGGACTTTCTATGACTGTTGATGTAGAGTAGCTGTGATCTAAGTTCCTTGCACTTTTGGGCCTGAAATAACCTATTCCAATTACAGAGCTCAGACTGACAAACTGAAGAAGTAAAGAAAAGCATGTTTGCTTTCCATAAAAGAATATAGTAAAAAAAAATCTTGAAAATAGGTTAAAAATAAAAGAACGGAAAAAATATATCAAGCAAATAGGAACTAAAGAGAATTATTGCGTCTTTATTAGTATCAGAGAAAATATACTTTGAACGAAAAAGAAGCACTTTTAAGCCTATATAATCAGTGATTAAAATACAGATATCAGAGACAGAGCATCATACATAATATGTGTGTATCTTAAAATAACGAAATTGAGAGCAAAAGTCGAAAAACTAGAGACTATGACAAATTAACCATGAAAGCAAAAGATTTTAATTAATTTTTAATATTAGTAGATAAAAATCAACGTTTGAGTAGGATATGGATTATTTAAAAAGTATATATGGAATAATTCCAGTATCTAGTAATATGCTCTTTCATATAATACACATGAATGAAAATCAAAGTATCTGAATGATATAGAGTCATCCCTATTGATAATATAAAATTTAGTGTTTAATTTGAAAAATTCAAGAAATTTATATATGAGAAAATATTCATGAATAAATCTGTATTTCAAAGAAAACATTTTAAACAAAGAAACAATAATATAACCACTGCATTTAAAAATGTGTGGGATGAAACTCAAGGAATGTTTTGAGAGAAATTTATAAGCTTAAGTGATTACATTATTAAACAATGAAGTTAGAAATGTTTACTAAAAAAAAAAAAAACAAAACAAAACCTAGAACAATCCCAAACTAAATACAATGCAATTAGTAGAAAGGAAAGCACAGAATTTAAGGAAATAAAAAATAAAGAAGTAATAAAGAACTACAGTTCAAAGCTAAGAATAAATTACTTATAAAGTTAATTAAATAGATAAACCTCTGAAAAAATTCAGTTGAACTACAGGGAACACATAAATAAGAATTATTACAAATCACCAAAATGTAATAGGCACAGACTGAGAAATATAGAACTTTATCTCCGAAACATGTAAATTTAGATTGAATTTATACTTACAGACTAGGACTTCATTCAATACCGAACAGAAGCTAAGACAGTAAACTTCCTTCTTGATTCTAATTTTGAAGAGTACTACCATTTAGCTTGATAGTCAGAAAGCCGTCGTGTTTAAGAAAATTTTAAGTAGCTCGATAAAAGTTTTATAATAAGTGGATGTGTTCAAGTTGTGTTGAAAATGTCTTCCCCATTAAATTTAATCTTTTAAATATGGAGAAAACACACTAATATTTTTCTTAAGCCATTTTTCCATTTATGAAATTATTTCTAATTTTGCTATAATGAGGGCTATAGCTAATTAATCATTAACATATCAGTTTTTGGTTACCTCTATGTACTGCTACTTTTAAAATGTAAATGTTATCTTTTTGTTTATCAGTCATCATCATAGTCATCATTATCATCTTGATAAAATGAAAGGGTCGATGAGAAAGTAGATTCTAGACATTAAATTTCACAGGGAGGGAAAAGTAGTAGTGAATTAGTATTGAGCATAATGGCCTTTTGTTATATCAATAAACGTCTCTCATTGCTTTTTAAATAGCACAATTAAGGACATTCTATATGTGCTCCCAATACCTCCCAGAACCAAACAAATCTGTGATGGGGAAGAAATTCTACAATAAATGTGGAGTAATTAAGAAGATAAATTCATGATTATCACAGATTTGAAAATCAAATGCCTCTATCTCTCTAGTTATGTAAAAAAGGAAAGGCAAGTGACTAAAACAAAGTAATGTAAAATCACTATCCATATGATCACAAGCCACAGTCCTGCTAACAATGATCACCATTCCAAATGTCCCTACATGGAACTATCAGGTACCAATACTTTCTTTGTTTAAACTGAATTTATTTTAACTAAAAAAATGAAATGTAAAAGTTGTTCATGGGGATGGGATACCATGTGATGTTTTGATACATGTATACATTATATGTTTAAATCAGGTTAAACATTTCTATCTCTTCAACATCTCTCATTTCTGAATGGTGAAAATTAAAAACAAACAAACAAA
>PVJO010021003.1:0-30905 GCA_004026905.1 Hystrix cristata | reverse complement strand
GTGCTAAGGAGCTCTGGGAGTAATGGGCTACAGAGTGGGGGGGGGGCATAGAGAGTATTAGTGGAATTTACTTAAGAGTACTAGGACAAACCCGATAGAGAATACTGTGATGTTGAGCTTGAGAGTACTGGGGAGAATAAGCTAGAAAGTCTTAGGGATAAGGTCTAAAGAGTGTGGGGGCATGGCCTAGAATGTCCTGGGAGGATTAAACTACAGAGTATTGGAAGGTTCAGGCTAGAGAATCCTGAGAGGAATAGGATGGAGTGTCCAGGGAGGAGTTGGCTAGAGTGTCCTAGATATGTGTGAACATATAGAGAGTACTGGAGTTTGGCTAGAGAGTAGCGGTGGGGGTGGCTTGGAGAGACCTAGACGAACGAGCTAGAGAATATTGAGAGAAACAAGGCTAGAGGTAAGTTGGGGGATGATAGTCCAGAGAGTACTGGGAGGAATTCCTAGAGAATATCTGAATAAATGGAGATTATTGGGAAGAAAGTGCTATACAATACTAGGAGGAATGGCCTAGTGAGCTAGAAGAATGGGCTAGAGAGTTGGAATGGCTGCCTTCAGAGTATTTGGGTGTCAACTTCAATTTACTGGCTACGGACTACAGGAAGGAAAGGGATAGAGAATCTTGGGTAGGTGCAAGTATGAGCTATAGTGTCCTTGGCCAGAGCCCGTGATGGCGAATCTCTTAGAGCTTTCAATGATAAAAACAGCCTGCTGCGGCACACGTGTCATAGGTTCACCACCATTGTGCTGGAGGGTAGTGGTGGTGGATGGCCTAGAGAGTCCTGGGTGGTGGAAATGGCTGTAGAGTCCTGGATATGTGTGATTGGGTTGGGGGGGCGCTTAGGACTGGGAGTAAGGCTGTAGACAATCCTGGTAGAAACAGATTAGTTAGGGGGTGGCATGGAGAACACTGATCACAATTGGCTAAAATGTAAAGAACAGTGACAACCTGACCCAGCGGCCGCGGGCTGCAGTGCCTTCTGAGAGTAACTGGCCAGGCATTGGGAGTCTTTGTGCCCAGGTCTCGTATGTCATTCAGGCCGGTCTTGAACTCACTTTGTAGTCCAGGCTGGCCTCGAACATGCAGCCATCCTCTTGCCTCAGCTTCCCTAGTGCTGGGATCATTATTTTATCAAAGAACCTCAAGCTCAGTGGACTTGTCATAGAGGAACGCAGGACCTGAAGCCGAATCTCCTTTTGTGTGTGTATGATCGTTGTGCCTAAGCGAAGTCTCTTAACACTGAGGACACAACATCTTTACAGGGCCCTGGAGGCGCCAGATGAGAGCTGCACGTTAGCCGGACCTGTGTTCTGTGTCAGGAGATGCCGGGAACTGGAGGAGTGGTGGGGTCCGCGCACCATGAGCTGAGTTCCTGGCTGGAATTCCGGCTATGAACGCAGAACAGCTCCCGAGCTCCTAATCACTTAGGCCTCTTGCTGCTGGGGAGTTACAGGAGCTGCCTGCCGGCCGCAGGGCTTCTGTCTGGGACAGCCCTACGGGGACAGCCTTACAGGGACAGCTCATTTGGAGCTGAGCAGGGGAGTGGGAGTGCACAGATTTGAAACTGTGTTTGCGTAGCAAATGCATAGTTTTTAGTTAAGAATTTATATTGTGTTAAACAAGCATAGTACCAGGCGTGGGGATACATGCCTTTAATCTCAGCATCCAGCAGTCTGAGGCAGGAGGGTCACTGTGAGGTCCAGGTCAACCTGGGCTACCTAGTGAGTTCAAGGCCAGCCTGAACTAGATAGTGAGACCCTGTCTCAAAAAAACTCAAAAAACAAACAAATGAAAAGCCTGGGGACTGGGGATTTAGCTCAGTGGTTAGAGTGCTTGCCTAGCATGCACAAAGCCCTGAGTTTGATCCCCAGCACCCAGAAAAACCTGTTTCTGCACAATGAATTGTCCGTGAGCAGCCAATGTAATTTCCATTTTTTTTTTTCTAAATACTGACCCCTAGTTTGTATCAGCCAAGATGAAAACGCAAGTTAAGCTGTCAGTTTTCAGCACTCTTGCTGCTATTTTGATGTGACTTTCCATAATTAGTGTACTAGTGATGTTAATTTCTTCATTGGTTATTTGGGTTTCTTCTTGCTGTTTATATTCTTTGTGCCTTTTTTTAAAATTGGCTTAGAGATTTTCTTTCTTTCTAGTATCCGTGGATTTCACATTCTTGTTTCTGAGTTCCTGTGTTACTTCAGAAGTATTTTTGTTAGACTTTATCCAGTAATTCTATGTGTGAGGAATTGGTCTCCCCTGTAGCCTCAATTATATTTTCTTATTGGACGTTGCTAGTTTAATGGGCACTATAAATCTTTGTGTAGTTGTCTTTATTTTAAATTCTCTTATTGCTCATAATTTTTAAGGACGAGTTTTTCTATAACTTTTTTTTTTTCCGAGACAGGGTCTCACTATGTAGTTCAGGCTGGCCTTGAACTTGTGGTGATCCTCCTGCCTCAGCCTCCAGAGTGCTGGGATTACAGACATGTGCCACCACGCCCAGCTCTATATCTTTTCTCACAACGCTATCGTGTTTGCTAAAGGCAAGTGCTTCAAAATTTCAATTTCTCTTGGTAGCCACACAGTTTCAGTTTCTCTTGGTAGCCACATCATGGTCCACAGTCTTTCTCTCTCCTCGTGGTCTGTATGACTGTCCAAAACACAAACAAAAACAGCACAGTTTGAAGTGGCAAAACTGTTCATCATGTAGGGATTAATTTATCTAGGAGGAGACATGTTCGGGCCCCCGAGGACAATGATGCCACCCGCTCTCTTCAGAGGCATCCACATTTCACTGTCTCCTCTGTCCCCAAATTGTCTCCACACCAATTTTTCTCTCGTGCCAAATAGCAAGTCCAGCGACACCCTGAAACGCAGCCATCTGGGGACGGTGGCCAGCTGCACATGGATGCCACAGACTGTGAGCAGCTGCCAGGGGCGGAGGGGACTGGGGACAAATGTGCACATGGCAGCAGATGAGGGCTCGAGCGATCAAGTGTCAGGCGACAGCTGGGGACGGGGTCGCCTGACACGGCCTGCTGGAGCACAGCTGTCAGGGCCGGAAAGCCAAGTGTCGGCCCAACAGGTGAGAGTCGGTGCCCGGCAGAGCCAGGGACTCTGTGACAGACATCTGGGTGGTGGCCTGGGATGTGTCATCATGCCCTGTGCCCAAAACGAAATATTGGCAAGTATCCCTTCCGCCTCGAAAAAAAATCTTGAAGGGTCTTAATTATGATTTAGTGCCTTGGGACACACTAGACACAAAATCGATAACCAGGGTCACTTTCCTGAATTTTAGGACTTCCAAAGGTCACAGTGTCCCATGAATCCTGACTGCATGGCAGGCCCCTAAGACAGGCTGTTAGGTGTAACAAAGGGAGCCCCACCAGAGACATAGAGGGCAGAGGTCAGGTGTAGTGACAAGCAGGGGCCGGCATCAGACAAGCCCAGCAAAAGCTCGGGGAGAGGCTGTGCAGGGAGGGCCCTGTCCTGGGCCCTGTTCCAGCAAAGCGGAAGTCACCTGGTAAATCTGGAAGTCCCTCTGAGGTGGGGCTGACTGCGAAAAAGAGTCCCCAGAGCAAGCACTGTGCAGTGTGTCTCAGGCACATCCACGGCCTGGGACACATGTTATAGTTGCTGGAAGGATGCTCCCTTCTGCACCCAGAGCTGAGGAACAGGGTATGTCCTCTAGTTGAACATAAAACACTAAAGTCTTGGCCATTGGCAAAGTGTCTGTTTGGCTGGACATGATGGGCGCACACCTGGAATCCCAGCACTGGGGAGGCTGAGGCAGGAGGATCGTCACAAGTTCAAGGAGGCCAGCCTGGGGTACAAAGTGAGCTCAAGGTCAGCCTGGACAACATAGTGAGACTCTGGCTCAAAAAACCAAAAAAAAAAGAAAAGAAAAAGAAAAAAAGTCGGCTTTTTTGTTTAATGAAAATGCTCAGTTTTGGCAAAAGAGCAGAGAAACGGGTGCCCTCTAGATAAGCAATGATAGGTAAACTGAGGCCTTTCTCTGGAGAAATGTGACCAGGATTAACACTGCGTAACACAGCACAACAAGAGAACAGCGACAGTGTGGACGAGTGGGGCAGGCTCAGCCTTTTTGCTTCCGGGACAGAGACATGGCATAATTGCTGTCCCCAGGGCACCACGCAGCCTGGGAAAGGAGGCTGAAATAGCAGGAGGATCGCAAATTTGAGCCCAGCCTGGTCAACTTAGTGACTTAGTAAGATCCTGTATTAAAACAAAACAAAAACAAATAAAATGTTAGGTGGAAATAAAAGGCTAGTTTTCTGCTGTTTTTTGAGACAGGGTCTGGCTATGTAGTTCAGGCTACCCTTGAACTCACTATGTCATGTGCCACCACACCCGGCTCAAAGGTCAGTTTTAAACTAATATGTATAACATGAGGCTAGATACTCATACAAACTCATAGGTTAAGGATCAAAAAGTAAAAGTCCAAAATACTACTGTTACTCATTTTTATCTCAGAGGCTGGGGGCGACAGGGATTTTCTTTCTTTTTCTTTTTTTCTAGTATATCTGTGTCTTCTGAAATTTAATAATGAGCATATATTACTTCTGCAATATAGAAAAACAAGAGATAAAACATAGCACAAGGCATTTTATGCTATGTGCCAGGAACATGGTAGAGGCCAATAATTTTCCTTTCTGGGTTTTTTTTTTTTTTTTTGAGATGGGGTCTTGTTTTGTAGTCCAGGATGGCCTTGAACTTGTGGAGATCATCCTGCCTCAGCCTCCCAAGCAAGTGCAGGGATTACAGGTGTGCACTACTATGCCTGGCCACTTTGTGGTGAAGACAGACATTAATAGGAAAAATGGGCCTTCACTAAGTTGAGAACAAAAAGTGGATCTTCTAGAAAAGTCTGAGCAGGGCTGGGGGTACAGGCATGTAAGAAGCCCTGGGTTGGATCCCCAGCACCACAAGAAAAGAAAAGGAAAAATCGAAGTGAAGGTAGCAATGGCACCCATTTCCCTTTTTTTCCTAGACCATTACTACTCAACTCTTCACTCCAGTGAGAGCTTGCTGCTGCCGAACTCCAGACAGCATCACTCTGGCCGGAAGCCAAAGCCCTCAGTAGCGGTCCGGGGTCTCACTGTGTAGCTCAGGCCTTGCCTTTTCCAGCACTGGGGATTGAACCCTAGGTCCTCATACTGAGCTATGGCCTCAGATCATTTTTGATCTTTAATTTTGAGACAGGGCCTCACTAAGTCACTAAATTGCTGAGTTGCTGAGCTTAGACTTTCGATCAGCCTGCTAGAGCATTGGGATTACCGGCTTGTTTCTGCCCCTCTTTGCAACGCATCACTAATAGCTCCTCAAGCTAATAGGAATGTCTTTACCTAACTTTGAGGTCTTGCCATCCCTCCAAAGAGGCTGTTGTTCTCCTACGGCTGCCACAAAAAGAACCGAAAATCCAGACCACCCAGCATGGTGGCGTGGGCCTGTGATCCCAGCACTCAGGAGGCTGAGGCAGGAGGATTTCTGTGAGTTCGAGGCCAGCCTGAGCTACATAACAAGACCCTGTCTCGAAAAACAAAAAAGAAAATCCAGACCACCCAATTGATCACTTTGAGGCAAAAGTCTCCAAAGATCCTTCTGCAATGCCAGAAAGACCTCCGACTGCCTTTCTTTTCTGCAAGGACCCTTGGCAGACCTCAGGAGTGCCCAGAAGCCAACACAAGCCGTGGGGAACCTGAGACAGCACCGGGCTTCGAAGTGTCCCGGTCCTCAGAATCCCACTTGATGCTGGAGATGGCGTCTGCTGGCCTCAGTGTGAGTGTGCGGTTGGGCCTGCATGTGGAGGCAGCTGCGAGTCCAGGATGGACCAGAACTTGGGGAGGAAGAAGAGGCTGATGGTTTTCTGGCTAGAAGGACAGCCAGAAGCAGTAAACGGGGTCCCCTGGGAGTCTGTGCATGGAGCGAGTATCTCTACCAAGTGCTACAAGTTAAATGGTCATGGACAGTTTGGCTTGAAAATGACTTAAAACAGAATTTTCATAAATCTGAGTCATTTGTAAGAAAATGGATGCAACTCAAGACCATAATGTTAAGTGAAATAAATCAGACACACAAGCTTGAATGTGTCATAACTTGTCTTACAAGAGAAACCTCAAATATAAATAAATTAAAAAGAAAAATAAAAGACAATAGGAAACAGGGAGATAGATCTTTTACAAATGGGAAGGGGGCCGGGCGTGGTGGCACACACCTCTAACCTCAGCACCTGGGAGGCTGAGGCAGGAGGATCGCCACAAGTTTAAGGCCAGCCTAGGCTGCATAGTAAGAGCCTGTCTCAAACAGCAACAAACAAGTGGAAAGGGAATCTGGAGATGGAGGGAGGGAGAGGAAGGGGAATAAAAAAGAATTAAAATATGTTAAGTATGTGTACCTGCTCCCTATGATAAATGTAAATATTATGTACTGCAAACATGTATTAATAAAAAACAAATAAATAAGAAAAAACAGTATTTTTATAATAGTAAGGAAAAACAGCTTCAATCTGGGTTTGAGTTAAAATAGGGAATTAGTCTAATACAGTCCTCCGCTGGCCAACGGAGACAGTGCTGTGCAAGACTCGGAAAGCACAGCCGTGGCCTAAGGAATGGATTCCTGACTTACTCGCAGGAAATACAGTTTCCTTTCATCTCCTTGGAGAGAGAGAGTCCTGCTCCGATCACTTTCAGAGGTAGCCTGTAGGACTATGCAGTCTTCACGCTTGGCTCAGGGGAGAGTGAGCGGTTAAAGGAAAAGCTCCACCTGTTACTGGCCCGGCAATTGCAAGCCCCTTAACACAGCATTTGCGTCTGCAGCTCTGAGTTTTAAGTCAGTGTGCCCCACTTTCTCATGTCATAACGCATGTGGAAAATGATTGCATTTTCAGACTGCACTAGGGTGAAGTGAGGGGCTGGCCACAGAGGGCCCCTCCTGGCCACCCCGGTGGTCAGGGACCACGCACACTTGCAGGCCGCTCAAGACCAGTTTCCAACTGGCTTGTTCTAGGGGGTTTAAAGCAGTTTTCAAACTCGGCTACACACTGGATTCACCCACAGAACTTTTAAGAACTAGTGACTGTGCCCCACCTCCAGAAATCCTAATTTAATTGGCCTGGGGAGCGTTTGTTCGTTTGTTTTTGAGACAGGGTCTCGCTAGTAGTTCAGGCTGACCTTGAACTCACTATGTAGCCCAGGCTGACCTCGAATTTAAAATGATCCTCCTGCCTCAGCCTCCCGAGTGCTGGGATGACAGGCATGTCCCACCACGCCCAGCACAGCGCAGGATTTTAAGAAAGCTCTCCAGGGGTTACCAATGCACAGCCAAGGGCGACAAGCACTGTTTTAGAGCAGCCTACTTTTACAAATACAGTTTCATTGCAATGTGGCCACCATATTGCCTATGGCTGCTTGCCCTGCAATGGCAGAGTTCGGTGGCTGTAACACAGGGCTTCTGAATGGCAAAGCCGTACCCATTACAGGAAACGCTTGCTGAGCCTGTTTCACAGAAGCTTCAGGAAGACTTTTAGTATCGTGGGAAAAACAATTTAGGAGAACTTTTGTTCAAGGGAAGGGAAGAATTCTCTTAAGGGATTCTGACAAGATCAAACATTTCGAGTGCATAAATATTAAGTATTATGAAGGTAAATGAGCTTTCGAAACCTTTCCTGTTTCCCTCTGACTTACAAGGTACCAGCTGTTCTTATGTTCTTATTAGGCAAGAAAGACAAGGAGTAGCGATACAGAACTCAGGAGGAAGGAAAGGCCAAGCTCGGTTCTGTTAGATAAAGCAGGGAGTCGGTTTTCACTTGATCTTAGCCAAAAGGCCAAGAAGCAATTGAGGAGACGCTTTTTGAAGAAACACTCCCCACAAAAAGGCCTTAAGTGCTAAGTGTGGTGGCGCATGCCTGTAATTAAAGCACTTGGGAGGCTGAGGCAGGAGGATCACCACGAGTCCAAGGCCAACCTGGACTACATAGTCTTTAAAATCAAAAACAGAAAAGCCTTGAGTCAGAGAAAGGCGGGGAGGAATGAACTTCAGTGACAATGAGTTTGGAGAAGTTTTACAGCTGGGGGATGGGGAGCTGTCCCCGAGTGCTGAGTGGCACTGCAGAGGTGGGTGTTTCTGGTGATTTTTAGAAACTTGGCTGTCGGATATGAATCATATCCCCCTGAGTCTCAGAGACTTTTCTAAAGTGATCTGCATTTTCCATGCCTGTTTGGAAAGACATCAGATTAGTCTTTTTTCAGCATTCTCCTGTTCTGTGTTGGCTGCATACAGGCTAGAATGACCTGGACTCTGGGGTGGACACACCTCAAAGCCACCAACCTGACAGCATCATAGCAGTTGGACCAGACCAGCTAGAGAATTAGAGGCAGGAAAGGAACAAAGAAACGAGATGGGGCTCTACAAGCTTCCAGAAGAGCCGGCTGTGGTGGACACGCTTGTAATCCTAGCACTGTCGGGTAGTCCCTTTAGGAATGGCTCGCCAATTAAAGGTATCCCGGGTCCTTCTTGCCTCAAACAAAGAAGTAGATAAGACGAGCCGATAATGGTGCTAAAAGTTTATTTGAAAAATGAGGGGTGAAGGGTTAAGGGAAAAACTGGCTCTGAAGAGCAAACTTGAGCTGAACAAGAGAGAAAAAGAGCAAAAATAAAAGTGCACCCAGGTCTAGAAGACACACAGTCAGCTACTGTGAAGAGTCATAATAGCTGGTTCCTCGTGGCGTCTGTGCCCTTCCGTGCAATCCACACCTCGTGGGAACCCAGAAAAGTTCTACATATGAGGTCCTGGGAATTATTTGGTGCTCAATGGGGATCTTGTAATTGACAGGTCCCTCGCTTATTTCCCCAGCCAGCTTTGCCAAGCGCTACCTCCTAGCACCCAAGAGCCTGAGGCAGGAGGATGGTCACAGGTTCAAGGCTAGCCTGGGCTACACAGCCAGACCCTGTCTCAAAAACAAAATCATTGTCATTCATTCATCATTGTTTTCCTGCACATAGGACCCTAAAATGGTTCTTCAGAAAAATATCTCAAGGCACATGTGCACATGCAGAGCGTATTCCAACAGTATAATCCTTCTGTTTCAAGAGCTTCCGCATCCCCATCCCTGGTGCCAGACCTCTCTACGCACGCATATTGCACCCTTTCGCCAGTGATGGCCTTAGCCTGTTTCAGGCTGCTGCAAGATAATGCGCAGATCTGGCGATTTTAAATTCACAGGAATAGTTCCGGAGGCCCAGCAGGCCGAGAGTGTGGGGTCACCATCTGGACAGGCCTACATGGTGCTGTGCCCCGTGGTGAAAGGTAGAAGGCAAGAGACGAGAGACGGAAAGAGAAAGGCAGCCAAACGCGCCCTTTTCCCAGGACCCTTAGCATGACAGTGGCTTTAATCCACTCAGAGGGTGGGGGCCCTTCAAAGCCTGGCACCTTCACTACTTGAGGATAATTTGTATCAGAAAAAGTCTGTGTACAATTAATTCATCTTCCTTTGCTAATGGGAAGGGGATCTAGGAGGAGGGAATAAAAAGAATGAGGGTGTGTTAAGTACACAGATTTGCTCCCGAAGATAAACATTCACGTTATGCAATGGAAACATGTACTAATAAAAAAATTTAAAAAGAATTTTTTTTTTTGGTGAGAGCTGGGGAACAAACTCAGGGCCTTGCTAGGGGCAAGCGCTTTACCACTTGAACTAAATCCCCAACCCCTCAAAAATGAAATTAATTCACCTAAAAAGGAACCAAATATTATAATACTATTAAAAAGGTGCTGGGGATGGAACTCAGGGCTTGTGCTTCCTACGCAAGCACTCTACCACTGAGCTAAATCCCCAGCCCCAGGTTTCATTCTAAAAAGAAAATAAATTTGTCTTAACAAATAAGAAAATAAGCTTATATTTTCTAATGTTAAAATTCAGGGTACTATTGTCATATCCTAATTGTCCAAATGAATGACAATAATACAGGTGTTGGTTTTTCTTCTGGCAAATTGTTCTGGCAAAACCCTTTGACATGGTGGCAACAGGCCTGTAATTCCAGCAGTCTGGGAGGCCAAGTCATGAGGCTCCCAAATTTGAACTCAGCCCAGGCAACTTAGTGACTCAATGAGACATTGTCACAAAATAAAAGATGGAAAAGGGCTGGGGATGTAGTTCAGGGTGAAGATCCAGGGTTCTATCTCTACTTCCACACACACACACACAAAATAAATTAAATTAAATACCTGCATGAGAGTTTTGTGTGCCCCTTCCCAGTTGACTTTCATGCATAGGATATAAGATCATCTTTACAAAAACATTCAAGGGTTTCTGTCAACTTCCCCAAAGGCTTCTCTAAAGCTTTGATGATCAAATAGTTTTGGAACCCTGCCTCCACACTGACACCAGCCTCATTCATTTTCTCTCCTTCCAACATTAACTCGCCCAGAGTCATACTTCAGCCTGGTATACAGTTTTGTTACTGGGTTCTAGGCTGCTGGAGTCTCCTTTTAGAGGTGATTTCTAGATCCTTTCTGTCCCAGACAAAGAATTGAACAAAACAAGCATAAACAGTGGCAAGGTTTCACATTTATTAAAGGTAGGAAAAAACAGAATAGTAGAGGGGGAGAAAAACAGGCTCTGCAGAGCAGGTTTGGGCTGAGTAAAAAGGGAGAAAAAATAAGAATACACCCTACAGGGTAGAGTGGGCTATGACGAGGAGGGATGACACTCAGCACTTAATAGCGACAGTCTCTTTTCGTATTTCTCACAATGGCATCATGTCTAGGTATCCTATCAAAAACCTGCTCAAGTTCTCGCGAGAAGTCCACATACAGGGTCCCGAGAATCTTTCTGGGATCTTGCCTGGCTCCTTTTCCAGCCAGTTTAAGCAACGCTATCTTCGTGCCTCGGTTGGAGCCATTCCCCATGCTTCCGTGAGGGAGCGCTAAGAACTGTTTGCCTTGTATCATCACATTTTACAACTGCATTCAGCGACTCCCTTACTGTGCTCTTTAACGGAGAGGATGCGACTTAGCTGTCTTCTATTGCCAGTGATGGCCATAAAGCAGATACCAATTAGCACTTGCTGAATTTAATGGCTTTTCATTAAGAGCTTCCTCTTCAAATACTAACAAATGCACTGCCACAGTATTTGATTGGGGACAAACTTTATTTCACAGTCAATTCTTTTTGCTTCGTACCCACTCTGTCAGTATTTGGATAATAAATACTTGAACCCCAAACATTCACTAATGTTTAATTACCAACTCCTTTTTTTTTCCTTTTTTTTTTTAAGTTTTGAGACAAGCTCTCACTATGCTGTTCAGGCTGGCCTTGAACTCACTACGCAGCCCAGGCTGGCCTCAAAATCGAGGCAATCCTCCTGCCTCAGCCTTCCGAGGGCTGGGATTACAGGCCTGCACCACATGACCTTCTCCAGCTTCTTTAATGGATGGGTGGTGACTTACTCAATTTTTGCCTCCAATGTCTGCCATAAGAGAGGTATCAATTCACAGGTGTTGAAAGGTGTTTCATTTAAGATCTCCATATTCCCATAGCTCTAGGCCAATGAGAACCACATCATAATCAACGCATAGCACAATTGTGCGGTGGTGCATGCCTGTAGTCCCAGCACTCAGGAGGCTGAAGCAGGAGGATTGCCGAGACTTTGGGTTAGCCCAGGTTACACAGTGAATTAGTTCAAGGCCAGCCTGAACTACATAGTGAGACCCTGTCCCAAAATAAAAGGAACTTAAACCAAGACGTAAAGGGTTTTATTTTACAAATAACCTTGTACAGTTTTGAATGACTGGAGTAATTCCTAGTTTCATTCCTATTTTCCTCTTTCTTGCTGTCTTCCTTTCTGTGTCTTTCTCTCTGTTCCTTTCTCTCTCTTTCTCCCTAAATTAGCATTAACATCCAAATGGACCAGGCAGTTGCTTGCCAGGGCCGAATATGTCAATGTCCATGAGAGCAGAGATTGAAGATGTCCCCATGGTGAGTGCTTGCTCCTGTGGGGAGACGCCAGCCCTCCAGCCTTGGGGAGATGTGAACCCTTTGGCCTGTTCACTGGCTCTTGTCCTTTCTGGAGGCAGCCACCAATGCACAGCCTCCAAACGACAAAGTTGTGGGTCTCATTTAGAAGACTCTCCAACCTAGACAAGGTTAGCAGGATGGGAGATGAAAGATTCCCTGCTATCCCCCTAGAATTTAAGTACTCAAAAAGCACATTAACTCTTTGTTCAAAAAAGAAAAACAAAATATCACAAAAGGCGAGATCAATTCAAATGCAATTTAGGCTAATGTAGGAGCTGTGTTCTTTCACTATTTGTTCTGGGAGCTTTTCAATCAGCATTGGCCAAACTTCGGAACAAAGACGGTAATTACCAAATAAAAATTGCCCTCAGTGCTTTGTCTGTGCGCACAGTTTGGCAAGAACGGATTTATGATCCTTTCATTCCAATAGGAACTACCAGTCCGCCTTTCCTTCAAATAGCCTATTCATCTCGGCAGAAAAACAGCTACGCTCGCGGGATGCAGGACGCCGCGCTGCCACTCAGCCCAACCGCAGACAGCAGGAGTCGGCTTCTTCCAGGGGGCCCACATCTAACTGGCTTGGAAAAACTACAAAACAAAGGCCCTAAAAAAGTCTTGCATAATTTTTGAAAAACAGCAATTATTGTGTTCCAGTCTTTTATACTGCTCTGTATCTTTTATCCACAATTAAATTAACTCCATTGTGTATAAAACGGTCCAATGCACAGCTTACAGTGGAGAATTTATATTTACATAATGATCTATGGCTGCTATTCAGATACATAGATTGGTAGTTTCTATTCCTCAGGGGCTGTGGTGGACTGATATGGTCAACTTGAGCAGGAACGCCCACCTGCACTGAGCTGGTGTGGTTTTGGGCATAGAGGATCCACCTAAGGACTGCTGTGGACACAAAATAAAGCAGAACCGGAGCAGAAGATGGCGGCCGGCTCTTTCCCAGGAGAAGCTCTGCTGTGGCTGGTTCTCCTGAAGGGAACATGGTTGTTCTCGTGGAAGGAGGAGCTCGGGGCCTTGCTGTCATCAGGGATGGCTGCTGTTGCTTCCGGGAGCTCTGGTTTTCATCTCTGCTGCGAGCACAGTATCCTGGTTCCAGTATAGATTTCTTCAGCCA
This sequence comes from Hystrix cristata, assembly GCA_004026905.1. Classification (NCBI taxonomy): domain Eukaryota; kingdom Metazoa; phylum Chordata; class Mammalia; order Rodentia; family Hystricidae; genus Hystrix; species Hystrix cristata. The sequence continues at coordinate 17,728 of PVJO010021003.1, read as the reverse complement.
TCATCTGCAGACACGGACGTACACGGGACAGTGCTGTGGGCTCCCGGCCCTTGATTGGACCTTTCGGGTCTCCAGTGCATAGACGTTGGGCATTCTTCCTGCATTTGGCTTGTGTGTGTGGATGTTGGAACTTGTAGATGTCCTGTATTAAATCTGCTCTCTTGCAAACCATTGGCTCTAGAAAGGTAACTAATACTGGGGCAAATAGCACAGGGAAGTGTTTTGGTTCGGTTTGGCTTAATAAGCAAGGCGTAAAGAATCACCTGATCACAAACATCCTACCTGGTGGCAATCGACTTCACTCCCAACATCCATCTGCAGTCTTTTTCTGCTATCCCATACTTGAGCAAATGTGTATATTCATAGAAGCCACATACTAGAGTTACAGAATAGCACTCAGAAAGGATGGAGTCATAAAGGAAGTGTCCAGAAAATTCAAGCCCTCAGGCAGAACTTTGTGCTGCAACATAACACACAGCATGTAGTCAGGTGTGGTGGCACATGCCTGTCATTGCAACACTCAGAGGCTGAGGCAGGAGGACCCCATGCATAGTGAGTCAAGGCCACTCTGAACTACATAGTGAGAGCCTATCTCGAGCGAAAAGCAAAAACAGAACAAAAAATACACAGCATGTTAAAAACTCGAGACTATTTCGAAGGACAATGGTTTCAAAATTAGCTCCAGCCTCAAATTTCTCAATGGCTGACATCACACACCTCCATGGCGACGCGGGCTTCACAATTGATCCCGTTGGCCTTGGTCATCACGGATACCCCGGCAGATGTAAAGAACAGCTGGTACTGTTTTGTCCCAAGTGAACACTGGGCACAGAGACTCCGGCTAATGGGGCCCCGCCAGAGTGGAGTCCTGAAAAGGCGCTCTCAAAAATCTCATTTCTATGCCTTGACCTGCTTGTTACTAAGTCTCTATGTAGCATCAGGTGATTATCTTTACCTCTGTGAACCTTAATGATGGTAACTGTTAATAGATACAGGGCAGAGTTCCTCCAGATTGTTTCTTTTGTCTCAACTTGTATTCCATGGAGAAGAGATCCCTTACACAATGCCCCACTGCAAGAATCAGTCCTCTGAGAATCCTCACAATAAATGAATCTATTTAACTTGTTTGTTTGTTTTTTGAGACAGGGTCTTGCTATGTAGTCCAGATTTGAACTTACTATGTGGCCCAGGCTGGCCTTGAACTTGTAGTGATCCTCCTGCTTCAGCCTCCCAAGTGCTGGGACTACAGGTGTGTACCACCATGCCTGGACTGTTTAACTTTTATAGAAGGTTGTTTTAATGAGACATTCCTTAACATCCCCATCCAGATTGTTTCTCAAACCCATTCAGGCAAGCACTAGACCAGCATATCTCCAACCTGTTTCCAAGTCTAACATTCTAGGATAACTCCAGGCTCAGGACCCACTTTGTGGACAGCAGCAATGAACCTCTGCCATGGCCAATTAATTGCTAGAGAATCTGAAAATTTTTTTGTTTTGTTTTGGGTGCTGGGGATCAAACTCAGGGCCTTGCGCTTGCTAGGCAAGTGCCCTGCCATTTGAGCTAAATCCACAGCCCCAGAGTCTGAAAATTTTTGAAACTCTGTGCAGTTTTTTCCACCAAAGACCTCTCTGTCTCCATTCTTCATCCTCCAAGTATACGGTGTCTACAGTCACCAGGCTTAGCCCGGGCCCCTCGTCATGTGAGTGTAAATTCCGCAAATGTGTCCTGGCCTGTGGCCCCTGCGTGGGTGTCTTTCAGAGTCAGTTCCGAGGAATCGAAATCTATATGAAACGACAGTGCTGTGCCTTGTCTAACCAATGCAAAGAAAACCTTTATATCTTCTGCACTGATACCATGGTCTCCACCTTTCCTTTCCCAAATCTCACAGACCTCATCAGGACTTTGCCTGCACATCTGTTTACACCCCCAGCTGTTCCCATTTCCCCCACTCCTTCCTACTTTTCTCATTCCAGAGGTGCACAGGGAGGCACACGCCCGGCAGCTACCGCCCATATGATAGCATTTTGTATTTTGTTGTTGTTGTTGTTTTGGGTACTGGGGATTGAACTCAGGGCCTTGCACTTGCTAGGCAAGCGCTCTACCACTGAGCTAAATCCTCAACCCTGCATTTTGCATTTTAAAAATCAAATTTCTCCCTCAGCTTTCTGCTCTTCATTTTATTTACCTTTTCCTTATAGAATTCCACCATGCTGTTTCATGGCTTTGATCACTTTTCTCTGCCCCCTCTCCAGCTTCTACATCTCTCCCTTGAACTTGAGTTCCCAATCTGAGCACAGTGCTTCCATGGAGACATGACTAATAGTGCACTGGCTCTGAAATCTGGCTGAACAGCAGAATCACAGGTTTTTAACTATAGATTACTAAGCCCCACAGAGTCATGTAGGAAGCGTTCATTTAAATGGTCTTAGATTTCCTAAACTTGTTAGGTACAGGAATCCAGCTGGGCTAAGGACCAGCTTCAACTGATTTCCCCACCAGTTCTGTCTACGAATAACCAGCCACAATGGGTCTCTGTCTCGTGTGGAAGTGTAGTTTGGAATATCTTCATGTTAACTGCTGCCACCACGGAATCTGTGATTGCTGCACATGGGGACTTCTGTCCCCCAACTGTGACTCTACCCAGCTGCAGCCTCTGGCTTGTCCCTTGCTTTGTTTGAGTCAGCTCTGAAAGAATCCACCAGGGAGGACAGGGCAACGGGTCCTTGTGAACCCCAGGCCCCAAGCAGAAAACGCTACTTCATACGCATTTAAAGGGCTTCAAGTCAGGCACAGTGGCACATGTCTGTAATCCCAGCTCTGAGGCAGGAGGGTCACTATGTGCTGGAGGACAGTCTGGGCTACATAGTGAGTTCAAGCTCAGAGTGGGCTACCTGTCTCAAAAAAAAAAAAAAAGAAGAAAGAAATAAAGAAGAAAGGAAGGAAAGGAGAAAGAAAGGAAGGAAGGAAGAAAGAAAGAGACAGAGAGAGAAGAAAGAGGAAAAGAAAGAAAAGGGACAGGAAGGATTCCAGGGCAGAAAGGAAACAACACAGCCACAGAATCTTCCCCTTACACCCCTTAGGAATTGAAGCAGGAGAAAGAAAGGAGGGCCCACGTTGAAGCCTGCTGCTTGGGACCAGGTCCACTTTCTGAGTTAAACATGAGTCCATGACCAGGATGCTCAGGAGAAAGCTTATACACATTGTGTCCCCCAGCATGTGTCCAGGGGTGTTCTGCAACTCTTGGTGACCCCAACCCTAATTACCATGTCATTGACTATGCAGATTTGACCGGCCCCCTGTGGGCTTTGTGTGCCATGATGCTTCCTCTAAAGGCCACAGGAATCAGACCTCAGCCCACGCCCTCAGTCCCACCCCAACCCTAATGCTTAAGCCCTCAACACCCAGCCCCGGGGCTTGTGAGCTCTACCCCAGAGTGGCTCTGGTCTTTTCTCTCTCTAAAAAATCCTCAACCCCACTGCTACTCCTGGGTGTCCTGCTCAATTCTTTGTTCAGGACATCAAGAACCTGGACAAGACTCCAACTTGGTAACAGAATGGTTCCCAAAGCCATGTTAAGCCCCCTCGCTTGCCCAAACACTGGAAATCCAACTCAGTGCATCTTGGGAGCTCCCTGCACTTGCTCAGAGCCATTGCTGCTGTGTTGGCGTTCAGGCCCCCAGAATGAGCGAGCAGAGGCCTCTGGAGCAACCAGCGGGAGGATGCCTCCTTCAGGAGACTATTTACTCCGTTGCTACACAATATTGCAGAGGGAAATATTTGGAAAAAGTGACAGCATCTTAGCGACTTTGGCCACCCTTGACCCCATAGAGGAAGAATCATTACAACTCCATGCGATTCATCATCTTGAGGGGGTGTGAGAAGATGATATCGGCCAAGTATGATTACGAAACCTTCCATCACGTTGGCCTGGGTAGCAGTCTTCTCAGGTCAGGGTTAGAGAAAACACTGACTTGGCTCCAAATCTGAAGCAACTCTTTATTTTTCAAGGTATCAGTGATGCCCAGCGGGCCTCCCAAAATTTTAAGAAGTGCATCAAGAGCAAAATGTAGCCAAAAGAGAAATGACTGTGGCTTAGGAACATGTCTCCTCATTTTCAAAATGTCTCTGTATTTGGCAAAATGATGAGGGTGGAGGGCGAAGGCTTTTGATATTAAGATTTAAACTCTGAGTTTGTGGTGGCAACAAGGCTCTGGAACCTTCCCGCCCTCCCCTGCTGTCCTGAGCCACTGTGTTTCAGGTGATTTCTTCTCTCTGCTTGGGCACTGGTTGCTCTCTCTCTCCTGGATATTTCCCAATGGCGCACACACACGTCCTCATGCACAACCACGCATGCACGCGCGTGTACACACACACACACACACACACACACACACACCCTCCAGGCCGAGGTGTAGCTCAATGGAAAAGCACTTGCCTGCCAAGGCGCACTCAGAGAAAAGCGGTCTGTAACCCCAAGGAAGAGCCATCTGCCGAGCCCGCAGCCTCATGCAGAGAGGACAGCGGCAGAGAGGCCGGGAACAGATGGGGAGGCTGGCAGCCCACGTGAGTAGGCAGCCCGACAGCTGGAGCACTCAGCCAGCAGGCCTACTGCAATGTCCCGCATGACGTTACCCCCGAGGGAGGTGAACTCCGGCCAACGTGGAGGGCTTCGCAGATGGCGCCCACCTTGGCACTCCGCGACAGCGAAAGCTGAGCTGCCCTCTGGGGCAGAGCGGAAGGAGGGCAGGACTCTGCGTTCTTTTTCTTTTCTGAGACAGGACTCTCTACATAGTTCAGTCTGACCTTGAACCTTGAACTCACTATGTAGTCCAGGCTGGCCTTGAACTTTCTGCCATCCTCCTGCCTCAGCCTCCGGAATGCTAGGATCGCAGGCGTGTGCCACCACATCCAGCTTTCATCTGTCCTCTATTTTTCTGTGTTCTCCGGGTAAGAGGACGACAAGAGAGAATGGAGCTTTTAAAGCTTTTTGACAGGTGTCTTTGTTCTGCTCATTCTCTAAATTGTTGTATCATATAAGAAATAATTCAAAGCTTGAAATTGTGACACTCAATCCAACAGTTATCTCATAGTCCCAAATGTGGAAAAAGGGTTCTGATGATAAACTCGATCCCCTCCTGCATCTTAGTAACCCCACAGGCACTTCAATTGCCAAATCAGAAGCCCAGCTCCATAACTGTCCCCCTCCAGTGTTTCCTGCAAGCCAGAAACGGACTTTCTGTACTTGCTCGGTCTGTTCCTGACGCCTTGTGGATTCGGGCCTTAAAAGGGCCTTGAAAGTATCTCCTGAGACCATCTAGGCCTCCCCAGCCCCTTAATTCTCGCTCTGCCCTTCACTGTGATGCTTTTTAAACTCCTGCATAGACTGGTGCAAAAGTTTTTAGATTTCTTCCATTCTTTTTGCTCCGACAAATTCGTTTTGCAGTTTCCAGAAACTCAAATCTGTGTGTATATTTTTCTGCATAACAATTCTTGTGTGGCTACCCGTTCTCAAAGGTTCTCTTTTCCTATTTTTATTTTTATTAGTACATGTTTGGAGCACATAATGATTACATTCCTCATGGGGAATCGGTCCTTGGACATAACACGTCTTCATTCCTCTCCTCTCCTCCCGCCATCTCCGGATCCCCTTCCCCTTTGCAAAAGATCTAGCTCCCTGTTTCCTATTATCTTTTATTTTGCTTTTCAATTTATTTACACTTTGAGTTTTTCATATAAAAGAAACCATATGATATTTAAACTTTTGTGCCTGATTTATTTCAGAGAATTTTAAACTTTTTTTTTTTGGTCGGGACAGACACAGTACAGATGAATTTTATCAGAGTGACTCCATCCCACTAACAGCCAGATTTTGACCAAACCCTCATTTTTGTCAAGGAAATGAATTCAGTAGTGACTCGTGAGGCCCAGTTGCAGACAATGGTGCTGACTGCAGGCTCAGGCAACGTGCACAGCGGCCTCCTTGCTAGGTACCATTAGTGGGGTACTGGGGTGCTAGGGACTCTTCTTGTCCTGAACAAAGAGCTGGACAGGAAGTGAAGTAGCAGGGCTTTACATTAAAGGTAATAAATACATTTAAAGGTATTGAAGGTCTGAAAAGAAGGGAGAAGAAGTGTTCTGAAAAGAAGTGCTCTGCAGAGTGAGTGCAGATCAATTAAAGTAGGAAAGGGACTAGAAAAGAAGTGCGCTCTGCAGAGCGCAGAGCAGGCCAGGGAAAAGGCTCACAGGGGTCACGGGTTTAATGGCCACCATCTTTTATACCCCCATTCTGATGTCAGATCCAGGCCGTCCCGTCATAAACCTGCTTGATCCTGTGCAGGAAGAGGTGAAGAGAGCATTCTCTGATTGGTGCCAGATGTAGGGTTTCTGTGCATGCCCCAAATCTCTGTGACTGACGGGTCGTGCCCACTTGCCCTGTACCACAACATGGCCTGTTGCACAAAAAGGTATGTGTTGCCACCTATGGGAACTTCTTAGCCCTGACAAATGTCCCCTGGTCATAGAAGATGTTAACATTAGGGGGAAGCAGGGTGAAAGATTTATGAGAACCCTCTGTACTATCTTCGCACATAAAAAGGCCCAATAAATACACACACACAAGAACATGTTCATCATCCCTGACCACTACGGAAATGCAAATTTCAGCAACACCGAGATTCCATCTTACTGGAGAAAAAATGGCCATCATCAAGAAATCACGTAATAAGAAATGCTGGCGAGGCTCTATGGAAAAAGCAACCCTTCTACACAGTTGGTGGGAATGTGAACTGACACAACCAACCACTATGGAAATCCGTGTGAAGATTCCTCAAAAACTAAAACTAGAAATTCCACTGGACTCAGTTATTCCCCTTCTATCTTCCTGAAAGGGTTAAAAACAACATATTACAGTGATCCGTGCATACCCATGTTTATAGTAGCATAACTCGTAACAGGTAGATCTTGGAAGTGGTCCATCAACAGATGAACAGATAAAGAAAATGTGGTGTTTATACACAATGGAGTACTACTCTGCTGTGAAGAATGATAAGTTTGAGTCATTTGTAGGAAAAAGGGTGCACCTTGAGACCATAATGTTAAGTGAAATAAATCAGACATACAAGCTTAAATATTACACAGCTTCTCTTATATGAGAAACCCAAAGCATAATTAAAAAGCAAAATAAAAGGTAGATAATAGGAAACAGAGAGACAGATCTTTTTGTTTAACTTGTTTTTTTCTTTTTGGTTCTCTGAGATAGGGTCTCACTATGTAGTCCAGACTGGCCTCAAACTGGTGGCCGTCCTCCTGCCTCAGCCTCCTGGGTGCTGGGATTGTAGTTATACGCCACCATGCCCGGCTCTCATGTGTTCTTGCTTATCACACCCCCCTGGATGTGTGTCTTGGGTGTTAGTGAGCCACAGCTGGACACTTTAGGTATTCCTCAGTGCTCATAAAGCTCATGACAATGACAGGTCCCCTAGTCATGAAGGGCTTCTGCACATCCTGCTAGAACTCACTGTGTGAGAAAACCTGTTCCCGATTATCTGAGGATAGATGCACATCACATTTTACAAATAAATACAGAAAGGATTACTATTTCAAATCGCTTATTACTTAATAAATAGTCTTTTCACAAATCATTCAATGTTTTAGTAAACACTGAATTTTTCTGAAAGTCAACTACTGAATAAATCAGAAAATTGTGGAACTGGGAATGGTAGCACACACCTGCAAGCTCGCCACTGGGGAGGCTGAGGCAGGAGGATCGCTGCCAGTTGAAGGCCAGCCTGGGATACATAGTGAGTTCAAGACCTGCCTGGACTACATAGCCTGTCTTCAAAAACCCAAAAAGAAAAAAATAAAAAGAATCAGAGGCAGGTCCCCTCGTGTGTAAGTGTGCAGATTGGAGCTAGAGAGATTATGGCTCCATCCCCGTCCAGCCACTTTGCAAGGGCGTGACATTGTAGCTTCAGGGACCTTCAGGTTCCAAATCGACGCACTGCGGGAAGCTGAGGTCTCTGCACGGTTCGGGCGGCAGTGACCTGCCAGGACTGCGATTGCACATGTGCGACATTCACCACAGCGTAGGTCTCAGTTACCGCAGCAGTGTGTGCTCTGTGGGCCCAAGCTGGCCACGGGCCTAGCTCTTGGCAGCAGGGACCCAGGAGCCAGCTTCCAACAGGCGAGTGCTGGAACTGTCCCTGGTGGCAGTCTGCCCGCCCCACCCGGGAACAGCTGCTGCTTTGACCCCTCCTGTCTGCGTCCAGCTCCCTTCCTTTCAAAGGGCCAACAGAGCTTGGGGAGCAAAGACTCACAAGGAAGACCACAGGCCCTTGGGGGTGGCAACATTAGCAAATTCGCCTGGACGGACAGGAAAGGCCAAGGTCCATGCGCCTGTTTTCATGTGCAGTAGTCACTACTGTCAGACCTAGTGAGGTCGCGTCACTTGGCAGCGTCACACAGTCAGCCATGTGACCGAAGTGGATGCTTCTGAGAAGAAGGAAAAGAATGAAGATGTGTTATGTACAAGGACCAATTCCCCATGACGAACGTAATCAGTATGTACCACAAACATATACTGATAAAAATTAAAATTTAAAATAAAGTTAGAAAGAAGAATGGGAGCCGAGTGTGGCGGCACACACCTGTAACCCTGTTGCGGCAAAGATGTTAGAGCAAAAGTGTTACAGCCCAGTGCGCCAGCTCAGCGAGAGACCAGGCGCCACTCAGAGTTGGAGAACTCAGACTTATTTATGTTAGCGGGCCCAGGTGCGTTCATACCCTGAAAACCTGCACACCGACCGAACAAGGAGAACCAAACCACCCTCCACCCACCCGAGCAAAAGTTAGTACTTCACCTTTATCAGCGGGGCATGAAGGGAGGGGAGCAGTAATTCTGGTGCAGCTACAGGCACTCTAAGGAAGAGGAAGCGGGAAGGTGACATGGGCCTGTCAGCAATCAGGGCGGCTGCAAACCCTGAGAACAGGACTAATTACAAAGCAGGCTTACAGAAGCAGAACAAAGCACGAGTTATTTAGACAAGATCTTAATTTTCCTCCTCAATCCCAGCACTCAGGAAGCTGAGGCAGGAGGATCACAATTTGAGACTGGCCTGAGTCACAAAGTGAGTTCAAGACAGCCTGGACTGTGTGGATAAACCCTGTCTTAGCCTGCTTCCCCAAAGAAGAATGAGGTCACATTAGCCACATCTCAAATACACATCCATGCCTGGCTAGTCCCTCCTCCCTACTATATTGGACGGCACAAATATAGAGCCCTCCTGTCATCATAGCAACTCCACAGCGCTGTGAACTTTAAATAACCACAGCGGCCTGGCTTGGTGTTTCCTTGGAATATGGCAAATGGAAATGAAATCATACACGAAGGACTTCTGGGGAAAACCACCAAAGTATTCACTTAAATGGTTGTCTATTTTGTATCACTTTGGAGAAATACACCAGAGAGGAAATTAAAAATGAAATAGTCCCTATACCTGTGCTGATTCCTCATTAAATTAATAACTGAGACACATGCACACACACACACAAGATATTCCCCTGCTGGGCATGGTGGCACACACCTGTCATCCCAGCACTCAGGAGGCTGAGGCAGGAGAATGGCCAAAAATTTGAGGCCAGCCTGGGCTTCATACTGAGTTCAAGATCGGTCTGGACCACACAGCAGGACCTTTTCTCAAAAAACGAACAAACAAAAAGCAAAACAAGGCAAAGAAAAAATAATAATAATAAAAATAAATAAATAAAAGCAAGGCACGGTAGATCTCTCGTCGCTTAAGTGTTTCAGTTGCTAACCAAGAGCTGTGGAGCTGGGATGTAGCTCAGTAGCAGCATGCTTGCCACACATGCCCACGCCCTGTTTCTAGCCCCAGTTCTACAAAACAAGGGACAAAACAGGAAGAGTAATTGTAGATGTTACCAAGGAGAGAGCGACACAGACTGGGGAGGTGCCCCAAGAATACGAGGTGAATCCGTTCACTTCACTGAACAGCAGCCTCTTGGGGCTGACTGGAGAGTTTATGTAATCCTGAGCTAAAAAGGACAGAGAAAACACTATGTCTACATTTGTGGCTAGAGATCAAGAGGCAGAGTCAAAGGGAAGAGGACCAAGAGAGGGAGGGAGGAGCTGGGTGTGGTGGCACATGCCTGTATTCCCAGCACTCTGGGAGGCTGAGGCAGGAGGATTACGAGTTTGAGCACAGCCTGGGCAACATAGTGAGTGACTTTGCAAGACCCTGTCTCAAAATAAAAAATAAAAAAGAGACTGGCTCGGTGAGAAGGCCTTGGGCTTACAGCATAGACTTTAGACTTCCTGCTCTTTCCCTTGGGTCCAGGCTAAAGGAAGATGAATGTTTTTAATGACCATCTCTAAGTGCCAGCTCCAATCTGGCCTATGCAATCCAATTCAACAGAACGCTGGCCCATAAAGTGCGAGAAAGCAGCGAACTCACTGAAGTAGGTCAGTGTTTCTTAGATGTCTTTCCTTTGTTCTGTTTTATAACCCAATCCTGTCTCCATCACCGTGCATGTCACGTTAGTCATGGCCCGCGAAGGGAGTGCAATATATGCAAAGCTCACTGTCTGCCCTCAAGTTTCTTCTACCCCATCTCTCCATGCTTTCAGTACATGACCTTGATTATGCGTTTATGATTGCTGGGTTGGGAGACACGGAGCGGAAGCAGAAGGTTGCAAGCTGCCTGGTGACCGGCCAGACAGGGGGCTGCAGTGGTAGCTCTAAAACACACTCACAGATTCTCTAAGGCTGCTCCCCTTCATGGGGTGAAGACTCATTCCCCTCCCCTTGAGTGTGGGCTATGCCTAGAGACTTACTTCTACTCCTCGTGATTTACTTTTGTTTGTTTTTTGAGACGGAGTCTCTACGGTAGACCAGGCAGGCCCGGAACTCACAGCGATCCTCCTGCCTCAGCCTCCCAGGTACTGGGGTGACAGACTAGATGGTTTTGGTACAATGGCTTCAGTCTTGGTGTCTGTCCTGTGGCTTGGTTGCCATGTCCTGCAGACCCTCGAGCGACCCCAGGGAGAGGTCCACATGGCAAGGAACTGCTGCCTCCTGCCTACAAGCACGGGGGCCACCCTCGCACACAGCACCCACCTGAGCCTTCAGCGCTGCAGACCCAGCGCACCCCGACTGCAACCCCATACACCCAGGGAGATGTTAAACAGTTCTGACTTTGAGCAGCACTGTTTTGGGGTCATTCTTTGAGTGCAGCTGTCAAATGCCCCGCGGTCTGAGAACCCTCCTCCCCTGGTTCACAATACGACTTCCTGCAAGCAAAAGACTCTGAAGCCCCAAGAGGTGACTGGTAGGCTGAGGCAGGAGGATCCCAAGTTTGAGCCCAATCTGGGCAATTTAGAGACTTACAGAGACTTACAGAGATCCCCAAAATAAAAAATAAAAAAGGGCTGGGAATGTAGACCAGCACCAAGGCCCTGGGGTCAGTGCCTAGTACCAAATAGAAAAAGGCCCTGCAGAGACTTTTGGATGTAGCATGTTCTCTTTACTTCTTGCCCGCTGAGTCTGAAGGGTTTTGCTCCGAATAATGTGCCACTGTGCGGAGGAGCACCGTTTTCCTAGCAAGTGGTCTAGTGGCAGCAAGACCCACAGGAAATGAGTAATCCCAGCATCTCCCAGTCACTTCATACAGGGTTCATTTCATCCCACAACAGTCCTGGGATGCAGGGACATGGGGCCTCATTTGAAAGCCTCGGAAATCAAAATCAGTGCTTTCTGGATCTGCTCAGCGCAAAGGCCTTGGGTTCAACTCCTAACTGCAAGCCAAAACAAAGCCACTCTGTCTCAAAACAACAATAATAATAATAATAATTATTATTATTATGCAGTGAAATCCATGCTGTATTATAGCTATGTGTCCAAAATCATCCCTTCTGGAACTAAATTAGCTTCTCCACCTGGCGTTAACCTGTTCGAGAAGCTACTCACCTTGCAAGGCCAGCTCCAGGAATCACGGCTGGGCTAAACCGAGCCCCCAGCTTCTTCCCCAGGGAATCCGCCTCTCCAACCAACGTGCTAGCAGCAATTCAAAGCTTGTACAAAAACATAGTTGCAGTTTTCAAGGAAGCAAGCAACTTCCCAATGACTGGAGACTTCTGTTTAACTTTACCTTTATGCCCTGTAGGAAACTCTTCTTTTACCTTTGGAAAACTTTTTGAAGTGCCATCTGTGAGAAAAGCTATTGTATTAAACCTCCTGTGTTCTTGTTGGCAACCAGCAAAAAGCGTGGGCCTCCGAAATTCCCTATGACGAAGGGAAGAGGTGACTGTTGATTTGGGCCTTGTGACTCAGGGTAACTAGCAAGGAATCTTTCTATCACCCAGTGAACACCCCATGCTACAACAACAGAAAGTGATAAAGAACTCAGTAGGCAGCAGAAAGATGTGGGCTGCCACCTGGCAGGGTCCCAGGGCTGCAACTTGACATGCAAGCCACGCCACGGGTGACTGCCTGCTCCTGTCTAGCGAGGGAGGGCCAGTGGGGTCCCCGAAGGGTCTGTCCAGTGTGTGCAGGGCGCCTGCTCCCACAGTTGCAGAAAGTGACTCAAGGGTTAGGTTTGGTGGCCGTGAGTCATGCAGCGGTGTGCTGGGGGCATGACGCCACACAAAGCCCTGGCAACCAACTGACCGAAATTCCACCAAAATGCACAGGTAGATATGGAGGGAAAGTGAGTGAAATGTTTAATCAGAGAAGAGAAAACCTGGCTTTTTAAATCTCCAAACTTTTGAAAAACAAAACAAATTTTTAGGCCAGGCATGGTGGCACACACCTGTCATCCCAGCACGTGGGAGGCTGAGGCAGAAGGTTCGCAAGTTCCTCCAGGCCAGCCTGCGTGGCACAGTGAGTTCAAGGCCAACCTGAACTACATAGCAAGACCCTATCTCAAAAAACCAAAAACCAACCAACCAAACAAACAACGCAGAAAGACAGAAAAGACAACAATTTTCTGCCATGGGACTTTTAAAAGAGCAGTCATGTCTGTGCTCCCTAACAAGTATTTAAAAGCTGAGCATGGTGGTGCACACCTGCGATCCCATCGCTCCAAAAGGCTGAGGCTGGAAGATGGCAAGTTCAGGTTCTGCCTGGGCAAATTAAGGAGACTCTCAAAACAAAAAATTTTAAAAGGGCTTGGGGATTTAGCTCAGTATTAAGGTCGCGGGTTCAATCCCCAGCATTGCAAAACAAACAAATACATAATAAGCCAGGCGTGGTGGCACACACCTGTAATCCCGGCACTCGGAAGGCTGCCGCTGCATAGTGACTACAAGGACAGCCCAAACTACACAGGGGGACCCTTTCTTGAAAAACCAAAAACAAAAACAAAAATCCGAGTAGCGCTGTAGCATGATTATTCCCTCATTTAAATACTCTCTTATAGGATGTGCCTGGGCATGTGTTCAGAGTGGGAAGAAGAGCCAGACCTTAAAGCCGGCTCTGCAAGTCCCAGCTCTCTGATCGTGCTGGTGATGGTTAGGGAAGCTGTATTCCAGACAGCCCCGGGGTGCTAAGGAGTCCTGAGGTGCTGAGTGGTTACCAAAGTCACCCGGCAACCGGGTCACCGACTGTCACCCTCCAGGTCACAAGCTGGCAACTCCAGCTGCAGACATCTGCTTCAGAATGTGGCAAGACTGATGCAAGAGTGTGTTCAAAGCAAGAGCGAGTATCTTCAGGAGAATTAATGACAATGTGTCTTTTGTTGCAACAGATTTTTAAATTTATGGCTTTTTGTTTTGTTTTTTGAGACAGGGTCTCACTATACCTTCCAACCTGGCTTTAAACTCATTATGTAGCCTAGGCTGCCTTGAACTCACAGTGATCCTCTGCCTCAGCCTCCTGAGTGATGGAATTACAGGCATGTGTCACCATGCCTGGCTCTTTATTTAAAAAAAAAAAAAAATTAAGTATTCACCATATTTTTCGATCACACCTCATATGTGCAATGCAATTTTCTTTTCTCTTTCTTGTTTCCTTTCTTTCTCAGTACTGGGGATTGAACCCAGAGCCTTTGTACTGAGAGACGTCCCCAGTCCCTTTTTTATTTACAGATATTCCCCGTTTAACAACCTACCAGTTTAAAGACTATTCAGACTTATGACCGAGGCATGCTGTTTGGACTTACAACTTGTTTTTTCTTTTTTTGTACAGTTCTGTACATCTTATTTATAGAACCTCAATGTCTTTTTTGTACTGTACACCTTGTTTATGCAGTACTGTCATTTTTGCTGATTGTACTGTACAGTACAGTACTGTAGTTTTATCTCCTGTCGTACATGACAGTACTGCATGTAAGAGCAAATAAAAGCAAAGTCATCAAGTTGGAGTTTCCTTTGGCCATTTCTTTGTTCTGAATATTGCAACGTACATACTATACACAAGTCTTCATTTGGTGACCAATTCATTTAACAACCTAGTCAAAGGAACAGAACTCGGTTGTGGAATGAGGGATGTCTGCATTTGAAGACAGGGTCTCACTAAGTCTCTAAATTGCCCCAGCTCCAACTTTGCAATCTTTCTGCCTCAGCCTCCCAGTGTGCTGGGATTATAGGGGGGCACCACAATGCTCAGCTGTGTGATGTGTTTTTGTAAGTAGAGATCATTACCTTGGTGCCAAGAATGCTCTATGTCTCACCATTCTTTCTACCTGGTGTTCTAATAAATATTAGTCTTCATGTTCTAAATGGCATTTCTGATGTAATTCTTTAGTATTCTAGAAGGTGTACTCCTCAGGCTTCCCAGGTAGTGTTAAGAATAGGCTAATGTTTTACAGATGTGAAATGTTTAGTTCAAGGGATTGAGTGGGTTGTTTCTGAATTCCAGTAGCTCATCCAAGACTTCTGGGCTATCAGCAGTAGTGCTAAGGTCTCTGCTCCCATCTATCGCCCCTTCACAGACCACAAACGCCCGATTCCTAACCATGCCAATGTGAACCGCACCACGATATTTCACACTGCACTGAGAAGGTTCAGGGTTTAACACTTAGAAGTCTAAAATATGCTTCAGGCCAAGCTTCGTGGCACATGCCTATCATCCCAGCACTCAGGAGGCTCAGGCAGGAGGACTGCCACAAGTTTGAGGCCAGCCTGGGCTACACAGAGAGTTTGAGGCCAGCTTGGAACACATAGCAAGATCCTGTCTCAAAAACAAGACAAATGAAAAAAAGTAAAATATGTTTCCATCATGACAAATTATCTTCCTATATTAACACTCATGATTCCAAACCCTGAAATGAAGGGTCATGTTAAGGGAAACACTCAGGCTACTCATTTATTTATAAGCCTTTCTCCTCGCTAGTGTGTTTGATATATAGTCAGGACAATCAATCTTGACTAGCATGAAAAATAGTGCTCACCTAGGAATAGGTATATAGCTCAGACCATGTTTTCCTAAAACATTATTTCCTTGTAGGTAGCTTTTTAAGACTAGAAGAACAGCTGAAATTTTAGATCTTGGGATGATTGCTAAAATTTCAATTGCCAAGGTGAAAAAAATTGTTACATAAAGGATGCTTTGGCATTAAAGATTGCAGTATTGATGAGGAAGGGAAGATTCTAACGAGACACAGCCAGACATTTACAGACAGAAGACCTGAATAGTCAGCATAGTGGATTGACTTCACGAACGCCTGCAGCTAAATGTATTGATCGCAAAAGGCAGCATATTAGCAGGCGCATCCATTAACCCCAAATATTGAGTGTAACCAGGGAAACCAGAGGAAATGGGAAGCTCTCAAACAATGAAACGGCTTTTGTCTTCCTCAGATGAGACTTGAATATGGCTCCATCCCTGGAGCGATTTCATTCATGGGAACCCTAGATTCTCGGTGGCTGTCACAGCATGAGCAATGACAAGTCCCTTACGGAGATAGTGAGAGTCTCAAAGGCTTGTTGAAGACTGGCATGCAAAGTAAATGAATCACTTCGTCACAACAACAGTTAAGTCTTTCTAGCTATGAACATAAGAACAGTCTACAGACAATGTCCACCAAATGAGGTTAATATACATGAGACATAGAACATTTTACATTTTAACCAGAGATAGCCAGATGTATGACAGGATGTAAGAGTTACCTATGGGAAGCAAAAAAAAAAAAATGTTTTTGAGCTGGGGTCTTACTTTGTAGTTTAAGTTGACCTTGAACTCACTATGTAGCCCAGGCTGGCCTCAAAAATCACAGTAATCCTCTTGCCTCAGCCTCCAGATTATAGCTGGGACTACAGACATGTACCACCACATCTGATTTATGGGGCGCAGTTTATGGCCCAGCAATCCTGGCAAGGATAACATTGAACTGGCAAAGGACATGGCTCTGGGCTTCCCCGGGTTTGTGACTTCACACAGACAGGAGAGAGGTAGTAATACCCTAATATCCTCGGGGAACCAAGTCGCAGTCTGGCTGGGTCAGAGCAGGCCCCTTCCCTGACCCTCTGAAGACCTCCATCCCTGGGAGCCAAGGTTGACTGGGCTCCACCACTGGGAGCCCAACATCCGGGCACTGAGATCATTGTTGCTTACTGCGCTACGTGGGAAGAAAATGGGTTTCCACATGCTGACAGAAGTCCCCCAACCAGGTCCCTTGCAAAGAACAGCGGATCCCTGGGAAGCAGTAAGTATCTTCGCTTTCCTCTTCCTCCTCTCAGCTCAGCTGCTCCTCACCCTTGTGAGGATTTGCCTGTAATAGAACACTGCTCCCTTGTCGCCACTGAGCGTTTCCACTGTGGCTGGTCCCGACCACAATGTGTTGTCTGTGTCAAGTCCACACTGGCTTTGGGAACACATTTGGGAAAAGAAAGAAGGGAAAATCTTCCCTTAGTAACGGTTACTTGCAAAAGGGATGGGGACCAGGAGGTGGAGGAAGGGGGTGGGGAGGAAAGGGGACTGAAGAGAATTAAAATGTGTTATGTACATGGTCCAACTCCCCATGAGGAATATGATCATTAGGTACTGCAAAGATGCACTAGTAAAAATAAAAAATTTTAAAAATATTGAAATTACAAATTATAGATACCTTTTTTATATGTGTCCTAGAAATATTAACAGAGCACAAGGCTCATGTTTGTGGACTATGCCCATCTCTAGTGGCCAGTGCTGGAGTAGAGATTAGGATTGTGCAACTACTCGAAAATTAATTCATTAAAAAAAATGAAAAACAAAAAAAAAATGTATTGAAAAATAATGCCAAGGTCACATCACTGAAAAACAGTAAAAAAAAAAAAAGAATATCTGACTTGGTGGTACACACCTGTAATTCTGGCACTGGAGAGGCTGAGGCAGGAGGATCACAGCAAATTCAAGGCCAGCTCGGGCTACATGTGGAAAAAAAAAAAAAGAGGAAGTCAGAGAAGTCAGAAAAGAGTAGGCACATGGCAAGGATTCTGTCTGGTACATGAGGTTCATGCTTTTGGGCTTGGCCCAAATGCAACCTTTGGCTCAAGGGCAAGACAGGATAAGAGCAATGGTTCTAAATTCATTTTTTTTCCAGACCCAGAGCCTTCTCTTCAAGCCACATCCCCAGCAACCAACGCCCCCCGCCCCGCCTTTCTTCTGAGACAAGTTTTCCCTAAATCCCTAAATTGCCCAGGCTAGATCCAACTTTGATCTTCCTGCCTTAGCTTCCCAGAGTGCACCACCACACCCAGCTTTATTTTTAAAAATAGGGGCTGGGGATTTAGCTCAG
>PVJO010021002.1:0-30913 GCA_004026905.1 Hystrix cristata | reverse complement strand
CCAGAAAGTCATAGCTGCCCATGTCCTGGAGGGAAACAATACTCTTGCTCATGGGAATCCACCAACATCACAAAATGTCGTGCATCTGATGAAGCAAAATGTCCAGAGGAAAGGCCTGCACCCAGCCAGGGCCTCTCAGCTGCCTTTTCTTGGCTAGTTGCCCCACAGTTCTCTCAGTTACTCAAGCCCACTTTCACCCTACTCTCCATCTCATCCCTTCATAAGTACTTTCTAGGGAAGAACTCCTTACCTCCTCATCTCCCCATTCTGTGCTCACTGCTCTCATTCAAGCATGAAGCATCATGGCAGCCCCTGGCCCTGGCTCCCTGTCTGTATGTCTTCCTGTGTGTTACTGTTTGTCCCTGATTTCTCCAGAAACACTCTTATCGAAGCACTTCTCTATGCGAGTCTCCCCAGCCCTCATCTGGTGAAGCCCTATCTTCCTGTAACACACAGCTCTGCCCACCTGTCAGGCTTTGCTGTCTGCCACTTCCTCCACTCACCCTCTGCCCTCCCCTGATGGTCGAGGAGCACTTCCTGGACTTCTTGAGACGCACTCTCTGTTCTTGGAGACTTTGTGTGACTGGCTCCCACTTTGACAGGCACCGCCACAGACTTGTTGGCCAGGCCTGGGTGTTCCCTTGAAATGTTCATTCATGCTAGCAATCACCCCTTGAGTTCCTAAGTCCCTGACACAGGCGCTCAGGCAGTGGGCACACCACGCACCCCTCGAGGCCTCATAAGGAGCCAGCTCCACCTCTCACACAGCCCCTGGCAAGCACTGCCAACCATCCTGGGATGGGCTCCTAGCCACATCCCAGAACCCAGTGGATGATCCTGGCCTGGTGGCCTTAGGGCTCCCAAGCCTGCTGTCAAGATATTTGAGTGTGGTGGAGGAGTTGGCAGATCATCATAGGTAAAAATCTCTTTGGAATCCTCTTTCATTCTTTATCTCCTGTCATCAGGGTGTCCCTCGCCTCCCCAAATTCCCTTTAAGGCCATTAACGTCAAAGCCACAAAATTCTGCTGTGTTCCAAGAGACTTTTTCCCCCCAAGATGCAAACCTCAGGTAGCTGGGTGCAGGCTAAATGAGAGACCCCTCCCCCTTTCACTTCTGTCCTATGAATCCAAGGACAAGAGAGTTTTCCTAACACATCCTCACTTGGAAGTCAAACCCTCACCACCTCCCTTTCACCACCTCCAGGATGGGGCTGCACTGGCTGCTCCCCACCCTTCAGCCCATCTGCTGGGATGGCATGGCGCCCGCTCACAAGTTGGTTGGGGCCTGTGGAGGTGCCAGGCAACAATGTGTTTTGATGGGCAGCCTGCAGAAGGTGGCAATTGCCATCTCTTGTGAGTGAAGGCCATCGCAGTGCCAGCCCTGGCACACAGGTCTCTGTACACTTGTTCACACCTGTTGACTCTCTGGTGCCAAGAAAAGCATACTTGAGCTGGGGACCTGGGTGGGGGAAGAGGACACGCACAGAGCTACAGCCTCTGTGGGCTTCTTTGTGGGGTGAAGAATCCAGAGAGATTTGGTCAGTCAGGCACGGAACTGTCCCTACCTCCCGCCCTGGGACTGCTCTGTGGCCTTTTGTCCTTGACAGTATTGTGTCCTCACTTGGGCAAAGGGGCCCAGCTGGAAGATTGTGGCACAGATACAATTCAGCGGAGGCACAGCCTTCTCTCCAAGCCAGAGAAGACCGCCAAGGGGAAGCTGGGCGGTATTGGGCCCTGCTAAGATGTGTCCCTGTCACCTGGAGGTTCTGCCTCCTCTTCACCTGTCCTGGAGCAGCGCTGCTTTACAGACAGGACACAAACCTCACTCCAGAGTGAGGCCTGGCTCTGGGTCTCAGCCCAGCCTACCAACCAACTGGCCTGGAATGAGTTACTGACCTTCCCTGCACCTCAGGCCATCATCTCTAAAGTGGGGGTAACTGTGCCTGTTTCCCTGGATTGTGACAAGAATCCAAGGAGATGCACAAGTGTGCCGGGCAGCGCCTAACATACACAGGTCCTCGACACATCGATTTCCTTTCCTGCCCTTTCCTGTCCCCCTCATTTTCTATTCCAAGTAAGAAAGGTAGTTTGGGAACCAAACGCTATTACTGATGTCAGTCTAGGGATCGGTCATGGGAACTAGATAGCAGAAGAGATTCAAGGTAAGGACAGTGAGGGAGAGGAAGGAAGAGGGAGAGATGGAAACAAGGAGGGGTTCCCCCACTAAAACCTCCCCTTAGTCTCTGCCACTCATGTTGATGTCTCTTTCCAGTAGCGGCTCATGCCCCAAGCTCCATCCTGCCTCAGTTCACCTGCACCTTCCTGCTGCTCCATCCCAGCTCCTCCACAAGGTCTATAGGCAAGGAGAGCACAAAATAATGTCTTATCATTAAGTTCCCATTCAACACGCATGAGATGGTCCTACACCAAACGCTTGGCATTGCCTTGCTCGTTATTCCGCAAAATGTCAATGATGGTGCTGGGCTGGGTGAAGAGACACAAGGTAGGCTCTGTGCTGCCCTTCAGGCTTTTGGTTCAGGACGCAGAAAGGAGCTCAAGTAACCCTTAAACAGGCCAGGCTACACCGGAGCTCCCACCAAGACAGAGCCAACCACTCATGGAAACAAAATCAATTCATCACCACCCTCGTCACCTGGCCAGTGCTCGTGTGCCAACTTCCTCCAGCCAATCTGCCTCCATCCAGCCACGAGGGACTGGACAGTGGAGCCTGTACAAGTTCCAGCAAGGGGGACACTCCAATTGACCCTGCAGTCTTGTGTGCATTGGAAAACACGAGAGGCCACATGAAGCCTATTGGGGTACCACTGGGCCCCCGCTGGATCTGTGGAGCTACTCTGGTGGTGGCCCACCAGATCTGCAGGGCCTGCAACATACTTAGGTAAGACCCAGAAGCCGGAATGTCTAATGTAGGCACAGTATCCCCAAGGCGATGCCCTGAGTCCTGGGAGAGGCAGGTAGAGAGGGAAGCAGAGCAGCAGAATATTGTAAGGAAACGCACAGGCGGGACCCTGCTGGCTTTCTCCAGTCGGGTGCTGGGGCAAGAGGAGATCTAGGCTGGACCAAGGGAGGAACACGGAGGAGTGAGCCTCAGAAGTGGAGGAAAATCCGTGTAGGCGCTATGGATGCTCAGGGCTTTGCATGACATTTTCAAGGCTCCAAAGGGCACTAAAATAGGGTGGATGGGACGGATTTCCCAATCTCAAGCCAACTCTGGCTTTCAGGTCCACAGGAGACCCAGATCCACACTGACCTACCAGAAGCGAAACAATTCAATCCACAAAGCATGTGATGAAGTCCTGCTGTGGGCCTCAGTCAAGGATCTAAGTGCTTGTCCCAACTCTCACAGAGCTGAACCCAAGCCCTGGAGTAGAGACGCCTAAGTGCAGAACCCAGCAGCCCCACCGAGGAGCTGGCTGAACCTGCACACCTATCTCCACTCAGTTTCACCATCTGTGAAATGGGAATCGGAGACCTACAGGAGCCACGGGGCTGTGGTTAGAGCTCAATCAGGGTTTCCAGGAAGACATTCAGCAGTATCTTCAGAATGGGGAGCAATAAACATTCACAGCTGTGGTGGTTATAGTCGCTATTGTCCTTACCATGATTCTGATTTTGTACGGTTAGCATCAAAGCATAGTGGAGGAAACGGAAATCAGTCAAATACAGGTGCACAAAATGTAACTTCAAACCAGGGTAAGTGGTCAAGTTGTAAGCAGCATAAGTGGACATTGCCGATGGTCCGTTGAGAAGGAAAACCTGATGCCCGACCTGGTTGGAGCTGAGACCCACAGGCTGCCCAGGCGCTAATGTGGCCGGGGGGGGCGGGGAGACAAGTGTCCCAGGCAGGGGAGACCGCTACAGGGATGTCCCTCAGCAGCAAGCTGCTCCTCAAAGGGTTGTTGGTGACTCTCGAAGGTCCTAGCAGGAAGCCGCAGGAGGCAAGAAGGGGCTGAGAGGGTCTTCATGACACACAAAGGAGACTGAGGGAAGGCTGGAGAAGCAGCTTATGCCCTCAGCAGGCTGATGGCTGCCGGAAACGCCCCACATAGCTCCACGCAATCTGGACCTCACAAGCCACCTACATGCCAGCAGAGCCTGGGCAGGCAGCCAGACCTGGGAAAAAACAGAACTGTCTGCTCCCCTCCCTGGTCCCCACCACCACCGGGAAGCCAAGCCCCTGCCTGCCTGGCCAGTCGGCTCTGTGGCGCCTCCTCTTCTGTCTCGCAAGGCGCCCCCCAGCTCATCGGCCAGGTCTCCCCCTTCCCCAGAGGAGGAGCCAGCTCTAGCCCCAGCTTCGCCCCCAGTCCAGCGGCACGAGTCCTTGACCCTGCAGAGCCGCTAACCTGCCATCTCAGAAAAGATCTGTGTCCTGAAAAGCAATGCTTGAGACACTCCTTCTGGGCTCACCCAAGATCTCCGGGACTGTTCTCTCTCCCTGGGTGCCTGTCTGTCCCCTGGGGGAGGCACGGGCCTCAGAAGCTCAAAGACTAAAGAACAAATCCCATCTCTACCGCACACTGCTTAGCAACCTGGAGGATGGACTTGCCATCAGCTGACTAGGGAGAGGCAGGAAGAGACAGGGACCAGGAGTCCTGATCTTCAGTTGTCATCAGATCTACAGCGTGAGATACACCTACCCCATCATTCTTGCCACTTTCTGAAGCAGTTCTGGAAGTCCCCTTTTGTGAGTGTCTTTAGTTGCACTGTCGTGGTTGCCTCGATGTCTGAATTGATTCAAAACATTTACCTTGCACGGTCATTCTGCCTTCGGGGAGGAGCAGAAGTCACACAGGGCCAGATCCAGTGAGTAGGATGGGTGGGGACACACTGTCGTGTTTTCACAAGCCCGCCTTTCCTTTGGCTGGCACTGCATAGACGCATTCACGGTACTTTCTGATTATACTTCACAAAGACACTCATGAAAGAGGACTTCCAAACTGCTGCAGAAAGTAGATACCTCCCTCCTTGAAAACGAAGGTGCAACTGCATTTATAGCCAAAACGTCGGGACGCAGAAAGCAGAAAGGTCGCTCTCCTCCAGCTCCGAGCTGCACGTCCCGCTGGGCGGTGGGCACCTGCCTCACAGGGCCAGACAGCACCGAGAATGATGGGAAGTGGGAGAAGTATTCTGAGAGGGGTTAACGGCAATGTGTCTTTTCCTGTAATAAATTTTTAAACGTAAATATTCACTCTATATTTTTACCATTTCTCATACGTAAAGTCTAGTACTCCGAGTAGGTGCCAGTGGGAATATGAAGGTGTATGTTACCACCAGGAGACTTAGAGATCATCAGAGACCGGTGTGGATAAAGAGAAAAGGTTCCCAAGACTGAGCCTTCAGATTCCACCCTGAAAGGAGGTGGTGAAGGGAAACCTAAGAAGAAAACCAACAGTGACTGCAAGGGCGGCAGGGGGCAGAGAGAAAATGCCTCCAATTACCAGAGACGCGAATGGAGTGAGAGTCCACCGCGGCGGATGTGGGAAGATATGCAGCCCCCGAAGACGAAGGTGAAGGACTAACCTTGCACTTGGCTATGTGGAGACACTGGTCATTTTCAAAGCATTTCCTTGGCAGAGTGGTGGGAGAGCTTGACTAGAGGGGATGGAGCGAAAAGAGGGGGACAGAAAGAAGAAAGAATGTGTAGGTGTGGCTTCCTTAGGGACTGGTGCTACGAATGGAGAAAGACGGAGACTCAACTCTTTTTATTTTTTCTTTTGAGACAGCGTCTGGTTAAATTGCTAAGTTGCCCGGGCTGGGCTCAAACTTGTGATCCTCCTGCCTCAGCCTCCCAGAGTACTGGCATTACAGGTATGCACCACCACATTCAAGTAGGGATGTTTTCTGTGTCATTTTCTTCTCCTATGTCTTTGCAAGGATGGCTCAAAGAAAGTCACCAGAAGGAAGAAAGAAGAACATGCCCAGCCATAGGGGTGCATTGCCCAACCAGCCCCCTGAATGATAGGCAACGCGGCCATCATCACTGTCAGGTGCCAGCTCTTGATCTGCACCTGCCACTTCTCCTCAAAGATAAAAGCAGTGTGACCCATTAGAACCACCACCTCCCATCTTCTCGGCATTCTCGTCTATATCCTGGGAAATGTCCTAGCTCGAAGAGTTGCATTAGGATCAAATGAGATCCTACATAAATAAAAGTATTGTTCCTAGTCTAATTGATATTATTATTGTCACTCTAGTGCCCAAGTGGGAGCAGAAAATGCTGCTAGTGTGAAGTGCAGTCATCCTGGTATCCAGTGGTTACCACGAGGTTGCTCTTTAGATCTGCTCAGAAATGGTGACTGTGGAAATCATTTCAGTCCCATTCACAGATTTTTAAATAACTAACTGTATGCAGGGGAGAGGATTTGGCTGTGGGGAGGGGTGGTCGCTAGTGCCACGCAGCTGCTATGGCTGTGAAAATTTAACCTCAAGCAGCCTAAACATTCATTTGACAATGTACACTGCTGATTACTTAATTATGTCTAAAATATAAGTCAGACACACTACAAACCCCAGGGAGTAAATTACACAGATCTATGAAGCAACATCTATGCAGTCATTCTGGTCTCACATTTCTGAATTATCTTTTCCCCCCAGTGGATCTGCAAAACCTCTCCCTTTTCTGCAAAACGTATGGTGACTACGAACACAATGGTTTTCTCAGCATTACTAGCTCAGCATAGGCGAGCCCGTCTTGAACCCAAGCGTACAGACTCTTACCAACAGGTTCTTATCTTTGTGTATTTTTGAACTAGGAGATCTACATACGCTTGGTCTCCGCATGAACCTCCGCATGACCTGATTTTGTTACCATGGTCACCAATTAGATGAGTCCTGTTGACGGCAGAACGACAGTCGGAGGATTTCTACTAAGTTCCAGGGTGGAATAACAGGCAGATTTCTGTGAACACACATGTATCGGTTATTTTTCCTATTTGTTTGCCCCCTGCGTCTACCGCTCTCTATCAGCTGAGAATGCAGCTGATATAAAATTCAGAGGAGGGGCTGGGGATTTAGCTCAACGGTAGAGCACTTGCCTAACAAGCACAAGGCCCTGAGTTCGATCCCAGCACCAGCCCCCAAAAATTAAATAAATAAATAAAATTCAGAGGAAATGCTTCTTGGAAGCAGTGACTAAATTTGCCTACAGAATGGATGGATCAGCTGGGACCCTGCGTCCCGTCCTCTCCCCTGGGACGTGGCCATGTAGGTCCTACTCAGAACTGGCCTGCAGCCCCCCTTTCCTGCACAGCCTCACCCCCCCCCCACCAGGGCCTGCGGTGGGTACACATCTATAAGCACCTGCTCCCTAGCAGCAATAAGGCTGTTTCACATTCTTACCATGCGTGCGTCCACTGGAGCAACACTTTTCCCTTCCTTCAGGGACTCGTCCTGTGCACTCATAGCTTGCCTGCTCTCTGGGCCAGGCCTGTCTCGGCATGCGAGCTGGCTCCCTCCCTGAGTTTAATCATTTGTAGCTTCTGATTTAAAGTGAGACACTAACAACTTTCCTGTCACTTAGACACTTAGAGGCCCTTGTAGGGTTTGTTGCTGGTTTAATTTCAAAATTATTATATCTGGGGAAAAGAAGGCCTGAAGGGGGAGACCGGAAGTGACAGGTTGGCAGAATAGTCAGGACGTGCTCCACGGTTATCAACTGAGTTTGTTTTT
Source organism: Hystrix cristata (assembly GCA_004026905.1). Taxonomy (NCBI): domain Eukaryota; kingdom Metazoa; phylum Chordata; class Mammalia; order Rodentia; family Hystricidae; genus Hystrix; species Hystrix cristata. Next base: position 23,224 of record PVJO010021002.1, on the reverse strand, counting down.
TCCCATGACTGGGGTTCGTGGCGCTCTGGAACAATCGCGACAGTAGCATCAGAGATTGCAGATTCCCGTCACAGATATAGTAATCGTGAAGCAGTTTGGGATGCCATGAGAATTACCAAAATGTGACACAGACAGGAAGTGAGCACATGCTGTTGGGAAAATGGCGCGCATAGGCCTGCTCATGCAGGTTTTCCACAATCTTCCATTTGTTTAAAAAAAAAAAAAAAGCAATGTCTGCAAAGCAAATAGAGTGAGACGCAATGGAAGGAGGTGCACCATGCTACCTTCGGCCTATCAGCTGCCTGCATGTGCACCTCACTTCCGGCCTTTGGGAAAGTTCAGCTGGGCGAGGTTTTCTGTATAATCATTCCAGTCAATAGGTATGGTCCAGTAACTCAACAATCTTACCCAAACCGCACCTGGTGATTTATAAATGTCATCCCGTTACAGTATCAGGTAGGCACTGGTTGTTTTACGGCTGTATTAGTTACCAGTAGCTGCCATAACAAATTCCCACAAAACTTGTAGCTTAAAAAAATAGAAAAGAATTCCCTCACAATCTAGAGCCGGAGTCCGAAATCAAGGTGTCAGCTGGGCAGTGCTCCTCCCCAAGACTCCAGGGAGGATCCTCCCTTGTCCCTCCCGTCTCCTGGTGGCCCAGGAATCCCTTGGCTTGTGGCTGAGGAATTCCAGATTGACCTCCATCTCCACAAGGTCTGCCTCTCTGTGTCTGGGCCCTCTCTTCTGTCTCTTGGGAAGACATTTATTATTAGATTTAGAACTACTGGCTAACACAGGATGACTCCAGCTTGAGATCTTTCACTTAATTACATCTGTGAAGGTTCTTTCTCTGCATAAGGTCATATTCACAGATTCAGGAGGACACAGACATTGGAGGACCACCATGCAACCCACCACAATGATAGCATATGCTTCCTTGAAGGTGTTATAAAATTAGAATTCATACAGGTGTCATGCTGGGTACTCAGTACCTATGTTGATCTTAGTACCACGTCAAAGACTACACACAAGAATGCATGTCTTCCTCGGCATTTATTTATTAATCACAGGCTACAGGATTGACATGAAATTGCTGAATTGAATGTAAGAATGCTGTTAAAATACATTATAAAGAAATACCTTAGGATGTATAAAAGGGCTAAGTTAAAAAAAAAATCCCCAGACACCAAAGGCATTCTGAGAAGAGTGAGGAGACAGAATGACAGAAAGGAGAAGGCCACCAAGATAGTAAGGGACTCATCATTTGAGCAAGCTGTGTGAGGACATCAGGAAGCCACATTCAGTGAGCAGATCTGGGGTTGGGCGTTACGCACAGCCAGGCTTTGGGCACAAGTGCCATCGAGGAATTGCTGCAGGGATAACAGTCCTGCTGTCCCAAGGGCTGAGCACGTGTGCTTCACCAACAACTCCTCGGCAGTAGTACTGTGTGTGTCTTACTATGTTTGCGATGGCTGCTTTTACCCGTACATCTGTGTGCATCAAGCCGCTTTGGGTGTAAGTGGATTAATCCCCCCCCCATTAAAATGCTACATATGCCAGAGATTCGGGCGGGAAATTTGGGGTCTTACATGGATTTGCTTTCATTTTTCAATTCCACTACAACAGCACACGGAGAATAGGATTAGACGTGAGTGAAGGCTAACACTGGAACTCATCGCAAATTATTCTAGAAGGCCTGCTTTGGTTGCCTATTTTCTGCCACTCAATACCTCAATGGAAGGGACTAGGTTCCTTTTTCTTCAGTTGCCCTGCCACAAAGTCCTGCCACAGACTTAGGGGCTGTGTTCATTTCTCCTGGCTACTCTTCTCATACTCATTTGACTACAAACTTGATCACTTAATACAACACAGATTTGTTATCTTACAGGCTTCAAAGGCTTAAGTCAAACATGCGTCTCAGGGTCACGGTGAGGACCAGGCATGTTCATTTTGGGAGGCTCTGTGCGAGAAGCCTCTGCCTTGCCCTCTCCACTGCTACAGGGGGCCACATTTCCTTGGTTCACAACACTTCTCCTCCACCTCTAGAGCCAACAGCAGCAGAGAGGTCTCAGCCCATCGCATCTCTCCGGCCTCTTCTGCCTCCTTCCACAATTTAAGGACTCTTGCACTGACCCTGGAACCACTTGCACAATTTAGGCTGATCCTCCTATCTCGAGATTCTTACACAATCCCATCCACAAAGTCCCCCTCGCCACACTAAGTTACACATTCACGGGGTCCAGGGATCAGGAAGGAGCAACTGTTATGATTTGGATTAAGAATGTCCCCTGAAGTCCTCAGGTGCTTTGGGAAGGTGACTGAATCACAAGGGTGCTGGAGCTGACTTGCTGTTAGGAGGTGGGTCACGGGGGTGTATCTCCCTCCCAGCTCCTGCCTTCTCTGCCACTTCCTGGCCACTCTGACATGAGCCACACCCTCCTGTCCTGCCCTTTTTGCCTGGAGACAGCCTACTATGGACTGAAGCCTCTAAAACCCGCGAGCCTAAATAAATGAACCTCTCTTTCTCTACCTTGTGGGTCAGGCATTCAGACCAGCAATGAGGAAAGTGACTCAGACGGCATCTTTGGCGGGCGGCAGGAATACGGTTCTGTCTGCCGCAGGTGCAAAGAATCGAAGTGGGTGACTCCTTGCGGGCCACACACAGGCCACCCCTCCCAGGCTGGCCACAGCTCCTCCAGCCACCAGGGCTTTGAATTACTTTCTGGGGACAGCTGCACTGGGAGGGTAGCTGGAAGGAGAAAGGGTGGCACCTGGAGATAGGAGACTGATGGTCAGCTCATTGGCAGTTGAGTTTCTGCAGCCTGTAAGGACAAAACTGCTCTTTTTCAAATGGTGGCCATAACAATTCCACAGTGGGTGATGAAATACAGGTGTGCCTCTTAGAGCTAAATGTTGTATAAGGAAATCTTCTCTTCCCCTCTTAGGTAATATGTCCAATCACGAATCACAGAACTAAAGCCAGTCCACCCTCATCCTGCTGGAGCTCCACAGTGTGTGCTGCTTAAATGTCTTCTGATGGGCAAGCGGCTGCTAATGTGCTAATAAGCTGGCCATTAACAGCTTCTCACGTAGTAGGCTGGGGGAGCTTTGTGACTCCAGCCACACCCCTGAGAGCGAGCTAAGTCTTCCCAGTTCATAAAAGATCACACATCAGGCAAGAATGCTTTCCCCTCAGAGTTGACTTATTTGACTGTAGAGGCGCCCTGGTTGATGCTATTGAAGGATTTCTCCCTCTGTGCAGACATCCACTCTGAAGTTCCCTGCCAGGTTCTTCCTTGGGGCATTTAAATGTTGGTTTATAAACCATGACTTGCTTCCAGAGAGACAAGAAACAGAGAAATGTTTGAATGGAGTCTTAAGGCACGTGCTTTAAAAATCAATCAGGAATGCAGATGGAATCTCACTACAACTTTAACATGAATGTCTCCAAACACAACCTGCTAAGAGAGTAAATGAAATCAGAGTAACGTTAAAAACTAGCGCTCTCTCTAGCAATAGTCACGGCCCCACCTGCACACTCACTCACCTATAAAGGTGTAATTGAATGACAGAGGCTGGGGCTGTAGCCACAGGGCACACTGGAGAATAAATGAGCATAACTACCCCATCCTTGAGCTTATGTGGGTGCAGAGCCTTAAAAGAAACAGAAACAGGTGAGTTATCTCATGCACCTGAAGACATGCAGGAAAAGTGTGCAGAGAAAGATAGAGCAAGGAAAGGTGAGTCAGGAATGCTGATAGATGGATCTCCACTTCCTGGAGAAGGTGGCCTTGGAACAAAGGCCAGAAGAAGATGAGAAAATGAGCCAGGAGGAAATCCAGACATGGACAATAGCTAGTGCAAAGGTCCTGAGGCAGGACAGGATCTAGCTCACTTGTGCAAGAGCAAGGAGGTTCCTGTAGCTAGAGAAGAGAGAATAGATGAAGATATGGAGGTCATAGAGGCCTTGTGGGATACTGTAAGGACTTTGACCTTTCTTCCAAGAGCAATGAAGTTACTGGAAGATTCTCTCCAGAGGGGTGAAGAAGATCCATCCCCATATCAAAAGTCTCCCGGTTGCTTCAGGGAACCTCAATGTGATGCCCATGTGATTTGTTCTTCCACGGTACCTTTCTCATCAACAAACCTCTCCTTACCATGCTGGTCCTGGGGCTCCTGAACAACCAGCCCCAGCTTTCCAGAGCACAGCCATGGGGGGTGACCTCCCTGCCCTCCAAGAGCCTATTTCAAAGCCACATAGCTTTTCTATTTTGGAACATCCTCCAGTGAAAAGGAATATATTCTTTTCCCCTAACACTGAACACCAAGTTTTACACACTGTAAAACTGGTAAAACTAGCGTTTGTCAATTCCCAATGACCTGAGCCTGGGCAAGGTACCAAATCTGCCACAAGGCACCTCCTACCTCATGTGAGTGTGCACACATGCATGTCCAAACTCACACACACGCTTATGTTTGATAGGTAAGGAATTCTGGGAAACAGTATCAAATAATGGTATAATGTGGTTAAGCTTGAGAATTAGATAATGAAACTCTGGCTCCTATCAATTCAGAGAGGAAATGGGTAGAGTCAGGCAGTGGAAAGGTTTCCTAGTGAAAAACAAGATTCAAACTGGAGACACTGAAGGATGAGCAGAGACCCACAGGCACAGAACCCCATTAAATGGGAGATGCAAACTAATTGGTAGCTATAACTTGTGTTGCTCAATGACTACAAATTTTGTCTGCTTTCCAGCACCACAATAAAATGCCTGACAGAATCGATTTAAAAAGAGGAAGAGTTTATTTTGGCTCATGGCTTTTGAGGTGTCAGTCCATGGTTGGCTGACCTGCTGGTGTTGGAGCTATAGAGAGGTAGGTCACACATCATGGTGGGAGCATGTGGCAGAGGAGCTGCTCGCTGCGTGGCAACCAGGAAGCAAAGATGGAGAACAAAGTGCCAGGTTCCCAATATCCCCTTAAAACCACACCACCCCCAATGACCTCACTTCCTGCGACCACACCCACTTCTCAAAGCTTCCGCCACCTCCCAATAGCACCACACACTGGGGATGAAGCCCTAATGCACAGGCCTTTGGAAGACATTTATCCTACCCATGATACAAACCACGGAACTATGTCTAAGCAACCTGTTAAAGTCCGTGATTTCTCTAGAAAGCCCTTCCTGGAGTTCCACAATATTAAGTAAGGTTGCAGCACAGAAACTCCATCAATGTTCTGTCCACAACACAGATCAACTACACAGTGCTTTCTGACACTCATGTCAGTACTTAAACTTTTTAAGAAAAGAAAATAATTTTCATATGGTAATGCTAAAGTTCATAAAATACAGGCAGTACCTGCTGCAGGTGCGAGGATTATGAAGTTCCTTAACTGAGGTACTACTTACCCTCTAATCCCTAAGGATTCATTGGTTTGATCCCATGAGTGTAGGCAAACCAACTTTCTTAAGACTAAGAAAATACCCAGCCTCAAAAAAGGTGTAGACAGACTCATCCTCCAGTCACTAGCTGTCCCTTCCACTTCATTGCTTTAAGTCTTAGCTAGCTTTGGCCTTTACACCCGTGACTTTAGGGTGATCCTATGTCTTCATTTGCCCCAGACAGTGCCGGTGCATGCCTGTTGCCCTGTCGTAATTATTAAGCATCTCACTCTCAAAATGTCCCAGGTTGTGTGGTAAATAATGGTAACACCGTATATAAGAGATGCTAAAGAACTAAGAATGTGTCTTATTTTGAAATAAATTAGAAGGAAGTATTTTTGATGTTATTCATATCAGCTCCAAGTATGGAAGTCACACACAACTTTCTCACTACTCACATGGGAAGTTTTACTTAGTAAAACCTCAGCATCCTTGGGAGAAGGGTCCTAGGACCCTCTGCAGATTCCAAAATCCAGGGATGCACAAGTCCTTTGTATAAAATGAGGTAGTGTTTACATATATAACCTAGCCGCATCCTCCCTATACTTTCACCCATCTCTAGATTACCTGTAATGCTGAATCGTAACAAGAAAAAAGTCTGCATTTCAGTACATACATAATCTTTAAAAATGTTTTGGTCTGTTGCCGGCCAGCTCAAGATTCTATGAGTGAATTCACTGAGTTTGTATTTTAATCCCAAATCAAAATCCTTCCACCAACTTCCTCTCTCTGGCACTCATCCTCATGGGTCTACCAGGGCCCTGAGCAGTGGTGGACAAAAGTAGACATAGTAGATAGAATTTACAGGTTAGCAACTAAGATCAATCAATGAAAAATTACTGAGCTCCCAAACCACACCTCAGATGATGGAAATCCTCGGCAGCACAAATCATTTGATCAGATAATGATTCCTCATCACTTATGATGCCCTTGAACTTACTGGGGAAACTGAGATTTAAGAAAAGAAAAACTCATTGGGAACATAGCAAGAGTAGCAAATCCAAGCTATGTTCGGCTACCACCATTCATAACACCCTGCCCTAATGCACAGGTGTGCACACATACGTGCGTGCACACACACATACACACACATACCCTTTCCTGTGGATAGCAAAGTATCTTCAAAAGAAACAAATTCATTCTATAAATGTCCTATTTTCTGGCTCTTTACTTTTTTTTTTCTGTGCTGAATTGGTAATAGAGCTAATAAAGGTTCAAGATTGTTCTTTCTGGGGGCCAAAATTGTCTTTTCTCCATGTCATGCTTTTTATTCACAAAATAATTTTCTTTGTATTGTTTCCACAAAAGCTTTCCAGTACCCCCAAATAATGCGGAGAAATTGGCTTTTATTTTGAACAGGCTTTTCCAATGTGCGCTGTATCTCTCAGCATATCTATTATATTAATCCCAGCCTTAATGATACAATGGGTAAAAACAGTGTACGGATGTGTATAAATGAAAAATTTAATAGATTTCCCTCTTAATGTAATAGAATTGGCATGCGGCATTGGGAACAGGAGTGAAAATAGTCACTCAAGCATTGTGTTTACATGATATTTAAATACAAGTGGCTTGGGTGTAAGTACGCTAAGTACACCTGAAAGGCATGGTGCTTCCTAATCATTGTTTCAGCAATTGACAGTTGTTTACACAACAGCAGCACATTCGCTGCTGATTTGAATAATAAACATGCTTAAATACCAGCTGGATAATAGAAGGATAATTGAAACATAGTTTAAAGCTCTGATTTACAGGCATTGTAGCAACACTTTTATTTGCTGTACAATGCCACACTTCTGTGCAGTCTCTGAAAAAAATTTTAAGGCATTGTTTCAAACGTTGGGGTCTATTACACTTGATTAATACACCCAGTGTATGTATCCATAGCTCAAGCCATGCCTGGGCAGACTCGCGACAGCTATTGTGCCTTGCGTTTTATTAAAACTCTCGAAAGTGATAATAGGACCATTCAGGAGGCCGACAATGGGTTGTGTCCACCAGGACCTCAAGCGGCGGTGAGGGCCACAGATACTGGAGGAAGAACCAGGACACAGCTCTAGGTGTCTGATTCACAGAGCAAAAACAAGAGGGCCGACCTGGACCATCTCTGATGCCGAAGCTGTACAGAGTAATGGATCTAAACGGGGTCAGATGACCCCATTTAGTCACACTGCACTTTTCCCTCCTTCCAGCCCACTGTTCCCAGTTTTGCCTCTTTCCTGGATCACTGCGAGGGGCCTCCCCGAGCGTCCGCCCCCAGTGCCTCTCTATTCGGGCAGCCCGCCGCCTGTCTCTAGGGCAAGGTTCTCTTTTTGGACAGGAGCACAGAGCGGGCAGGCCCTCTGCTCGCCTTGCCTCTTGTGGGCAGCAGTACCCAGCGATGTGCGGTCATTGCTCAAGTTCTCAAGTTTGGGGAATCTTAAAGTGTGACTGAATCTGTTCGCTTGGAATGTTGTTCATGTAACCAAATTAGCAGGGGCTAATTTACCAACTGGAACGCTGATATGTTCATTGATTTAGCAATCAATTTAGCAGTTTACCGTGGGAGACGCGTCTCACAGGATAATTCACTTCAGTCCTTCACAGCACTCTCTCCTGGCACGATTGCCTCTGAGGAGCACATTACGTGTCAGAAAGTTGCTTAATGAACATAAAGTAAGAGCAAAAGGAACAGGATGAATTGCCACTTTCCACTCCAGGGCAAGTGACAGCACCCAGGCACGAGGCCAGACACCTGTTACCGCTAAGTCTTTTGAAATCTCTGGGGAATTACTAGTCCCTTTTAAATATAAGGGACTGATCTAAGGTCACACCATTGTTGAGTTATAGCATCGAAACCACACTATTTGCTAACTACTAATCATCTTATTGGTGACCAGCAGGAATTGTAAGGCACTAACACATTGATATTAATATTCAGGTCGCCCCTCCAGTTAGGCTCTTCAAAAGGAGACAAGTGTCTATTTCTGACACCATTTCTCTTAAATCACCCACACTAGCAACAGTCATCTTCTCTATCCTGTTAGCTCTGGTGGGTGCTCCACTGATGTTGAATGAGTCATGAGGAAGAGGCTAAAGGACACTTCAGTGATTGCTACTCAACACCACTCGTGTCTTTGAGAATTCAACCCAGTGCATGCTAAGACAGTTTGGACCACCATTGCGTCTCCAATCCATTAAGAAATGGTGTTGCTTCTAATGATAGACAATCTCACCTGGTACGAGTGACTCAGTACAACACAGTTTCCATCATCACTGAATCCTAAAATGCTAAAGACACATCACCAGCAACCCTCCATGCATGAAATCCATTTCCCTCATCATGTTACCTGCCTATTCCAAACCAGGAGTCAAGCCAGGAGATCCCTTTCAGAAGGAAGGACAGTAGGGCCAAAGAATCTTTATTGCAATGCAAGATGGCACCTGTCAATCACGGTGGGCAAGGGATCTTGCCCTCTGGGCCCCTTCTAAGGGACTTGCCCTGGTCACAGTCACCTTTGAGGTGGTAACTCTCTGCTCCTCTCTGGCCCTGGTGAGTAGGGAAGTGGCCCCTAATCCAAAGACAACAGCAGCAGAGGGCAGCCAATGACCTATGAAACTCCTGACACAAAGGAGCAGCCAGGTCAATCTCTCTCTCATTAGAGAAAAATCAGACAGTTGCAATGAAACCAGAAACAGAAAATATGCACAAAGTGAGAAGCCATGAGGTAGAATCAGGACCACAAAAGGACTAAAGCAAACTGCAGGCACGCAGAAGTGGGAGCCATGAGGTATAGCGACTCAAACAACAGTACAGTGAAGTGGTCAAGAGTGTGAGCTTTGGCACCTGGTGGCCCAGGTTTCAATCATCATCTTTCCTCCAGCGGTGGCACCACTTGGAACAGGGCCTGGCCAGCAGAAGCACAGTGCACATGGTGGCACTTTGGGTGTGATTTCTAAGCACTGGTCATGTAAGGGCCGTGTGACTCCATTAATCCTCACAAGAACCCTCTCCATCACTTTGAGGTCCCCACTGCCCAGAGCAGGAGCCCGGGGCACAGACAGGCGAGGTACTAGTCCCCGGTCACATGGCCGGCCTGCGGCAAGGCTGGGGCTTGAACCCAGATAATCTGGCTCTAGAGCAGCACAGACACCGTGGAGGACACAGCCTGAGCCTAAGACGGACACAAGTGCTCAGATGGTGCTGTCACGGGAGGCACAAGCATCCTCAGTCTGCGCCCTTGTGCCAAAGGTGCTGGTGGGGGAGGGGTCCTCTCTTCCTTGAAAGGTCAAAAGCCTCACTACAGCTAGGACTGCTCCGGAATGGGGTGGGGAGCTGCATGGTGGGACACTAAGCAGGATCTCAGAAGACAGCAGGGTGGATGGAGGTGGAAAATGCACAGCTGAGGGGTGCTGACTGCTGACCTTTTATTTACGGAATCTAGAGATACAAACCTAGAATCCACTAGAGGGCAGCTTGTGGGGCACTTGGTGACTACATCAGTCCATTTTCCAGTACTATAAGAAATACCTGGCCAGACCTGGTGGCACATGCCTGTAATCCCAGCACTTGGGAGGCTGAGGCAGAAGGATTACCATGAGTTTGAGGCCAGCCTGAGCCACATAGTGAGTTCCAGGCCAGACTGAACTACACAGGGAGAGGTTGTCTCAAAAAAACAAAAAGAAAAAGAGAGAGGGAGAGAAGAAATACATGAAGCTAGGTAACTTTATTCCATAGTGTGTTTATTATTACACGATAGACCATATAAAGTGCATGAAATAACCCAAATTAAAAATGTTATGATTCATCAGCAAGGAAGAAAGCAGGAAAAAAAAAAAAACTAAAGGAAAAACAAAATACCACAGACTATTCCAACAACAAAGTGTCCTCTACCGACCCAAGATGTTTATCCCATAAACAATTGTGAGTTTACTGCTAAAATAACTGGTTGAACTGAAGAGAACTAGGACAGTTGAGGAAGGACATTCTGTCACTTAGGGAACAGTACTAAAGCAGTTCTCCAAAGCACCCACCTTAATAGGAGGCCAGATAGCCAACAACTCAGATACTCAGACACCCCAACCCAACATACACCTCCACTGTCTCATTCCACAAAAAAATGGACAACCCCAGACTGCTGGGCACTTGGAAACAGATAGTAATATGAAAGAGAAAGATCAAGCTAATCAAGAAATATCTGTGGAGAAAACAGGGAGTTGAATGATGAATAAAGAACTAAAACAAACAAACAAAAAATAACCAAAATCCTACCCAGTATAGTAAAAGTATTTGAGAGAATTCATATAGCAGGGATAGGGAGCTATTTTAAAAGACAAGAAGAAAGGAAAGAACATACGGAAATTAAATATCTGATCAATGAAATAGAAAATTCAGAATAAATTTGAATGATAAAATCAATGAAATTGCCAAAAAATAATTTTAAAAGAAACAGATACAAAACATTAGAGAAAAGACAAGAAGAAATATAAATCAGTTCAACAGTAAAAATAATAAAAAATTTTAAAAAATCAAATTAATGGGAATCTAAGAAAGAATAGAAATAATAGAATAAATGTCCCCACATAAAACAACCTAAGTTTTTGATAAATGAGTAACACAATGCATAACAAGGGAAATATAAATGTGAAATCTTATATCTCCAAAGATTAATAAACATTCTAGGAGCTTTCTGGGTAAGGGAAAAATGAAAATGCCTATAAAGAAATAAAAATAAAATTGGCATCAAATTTCCCAAGAGCAATACTACATGATAGAAGATAATGGAAAAAATACACCTTTCGAAATTCTAAGGGAAAGTGTATTTAATACTCAGATTGTCAATTAAGTGTGTCTTCTTCAGGCATGCAAAGATTCTGGAAGTTTATCTCTCATGTCTTGTATTAGAAAATTACTTGAGGGTGTGCTCCAGCAAAACAAAAGAATACCACGAGACAGTGAAATGCCTGGAGTTCTGAAATATGGGCTCCAGTCCAGAAGTGAAATAAAGGCGACAGTAACAGCTCTGCCACGGGCTTAGACAGCAATCCATCTTGGTGAAAGAGTAAGGGAAAGAACATGAGAAGGGAGTAACTACAATAAATAAGGGATTCCAAGAATTTGATATCAAGCTTAGACGTTAGAAAAAAATTAAGGGTAAGCTTAAGAAATCAAGTGTAGGAGAAAAATGCAATCATAAACTCAAAGAAAGTAAAAACTCTATAGAAGAGAAAACATAATTATAGATTACTATTTGGCTATGATATAATTTTTTGTGTTACCTGCACCAAACCTTAAAAGAGCTGTCTCCCTTTGCAGTTTTCCATATTTACGTGAAAACACAACTTAAAAGTAATTATCATACCAGATACATTTATACACCTAGCTTTTTCACATATTACTATTTCAACACTCTCTAGACATTAGCATAGTTATAACTTATTCTGTTTAACAAGTTCATAAGTACCCACATAAGTCATGATGTATTCATGCATTTCCCTTTTGAGCAATATTCAGGTTATATCAGATTTTTGTTATTACAAACAACGCTACTTGAATATCTTTGTATATATAAATGTACATTATTGCGTTTATTTCTGCAGAATATATAAGTGAGGTGATTAGAGTCTTAAATGTTTTTATAATTTTAACAGACATTTTCAGATTATTTTCTCAGAAGGTTTCAGCAGCTCACACTCCATCAGTGTGCAGGCACAACTTTCTCCATACATTCTTACTATGCCAGGTGTTGTTTTTTTCTTGTTTGCTTTTCAATATCTTGCATGAAGTTAGTATCTGATTATTGTTTTAATTTTTGCAGGTAGATTTTAAAATGTCACAATCTCTAGATACAGGAATAGAATGAGGATGTCATGGTCTTACATGTGACAATTAAATCTTCATAGGCAGGAACACCACTTTTAGACTCGCGATGTAAGAAAAAGTGTGAGTGTGGAAGCAGGCAAGAGGTGAAGTATACTGTTCATGTTGATCACAGTGACAGCCATGAGTGCTACCCTCCTCATCGGGGGCTCTGCAGAAGGGCAATGCCCTAACACTTGGCTTTGTGCTACACAGTCACCCTGCCCACCTCGCCCCATCAATTAAACCAGTGTGGAAACCTGGCCCAGGAACAACAGATACACAGACTATCAGCTATCTCTAACGTGGCTTGGACAAAAGACTGCCTTACCTACTTTCTTTGGGATATTTCGTTAATTCTTTCTAATTTCTTGAGCTGAGATACAGTTTGTTTGTTTGTTTGTTTGATTGTTAGCAGTGCTGAGGGTCGAACCCAGGACCTCATGCTTGCTGGGCAAGCACAATCACTGAGCTACATCCCAGTCTCATTTTCATTAATTCTTAATACTAAAATACTATCTCCACCCCTCCTCCCTTGATCGATCTCTCTCTCTCTCTCTCTCTCTCTCTCTCTCTCTCTCTCTCTCTCTCCCTCTCTCTCTTTCTCTCTGTCTCTGCTTCCCACCACCATCTATGAGCTATTTCTCCTCTGCCAGGCCCCTCTGCCATGCCACCCTGCCTTGGAGCCAGCCAATTATAGACTGAAACCTCTACAAACTGTGAGCCAATATAAAACTTTCCCCCTTAGAGTTGTAGATGTCAAGCACTATGTCTCAGGGACAAGACAAGTAACTAAGACATTCACACAACTGAAGATTCCTGTGACTAAGAGCAATTGCCACTAACTTTATTTCTGAAGCTCCTTCAATATACTCCCTTATGAAAAAAGGAGGGAGATGTTCCTCTGGAACTGGACTTTCACACTCTACAGGGTGTGACTATGACTGAAAACGTCTCCCTTTGCACTTTTAGACCCCAACATCACCATAATCGCCATCACACCATCTTTACCACCCCTTGCACCACCACCACCGGACTTCTACACTGTGGCCCGCTCGACCTAACCATCACACACCCCATCAAGATCTGGCTGGGGTCTGCTGCAAGGACTGGACACAAAATGACTTCCCAGGGGACCCACAGTTCCCACAGAGTATTCCAAGGACATTAAAGATTTAAGAGAGAAAATTAGGGACAAAGATTTTCAGGAATTATTCACAGTCAGTTTATAAAGAGGGAGAGAGTACTCACAGGCAAGAGAGATAGCTAGCATGGGGGTGCTCGGAAACACGGAGAAGACATTGCTCTATCGATGACGATGTCTACTATATGGCTTTTGAACAGCACAAGTGCTATTCAGCTGCTCGTAAGTCACAACAGGTGAGTAAACACTCAGATCCCTTGTCAAAAGGGAGAAGGAGGTGGAGAATCCTCCACACAAAGACCCACTCGGACTTGAAATACAGGGTAGGCAGTACTAGGAATCTGTGTGCCGAAGCCCAGCTATTAAGATTCGGATCAAACACAAAGCCTCCCTACTACAAAGCCCCACTGTGCAGATGTGGTTAGTTATGTCAAGGACACTAAACAAAGCTGCTTTTCATGTGTCAGTTTGAGCCCTCCCCATTGATAACCACGCTGACTCCTAGGTCACGACCCCAAACGGGCCACCATTGTGGAGGAGGAGACAACAGATGGCCCAACACAGATAGCACAACCAGGAACCAGGCCATGGGGGGATCTAGACAAAACTCAGAGGCAGATGAGGTTTTACATTCGGGTCTGGTTGTTCTACATGCACACAACAGTCACCTCTTCCTCCAGCTCTGAGTCTCGCCTGGAGCCGCCGCCTTCTCAGGCGATGCCCGGCTCCTCCCCAGCTGTCCGTGAAAGGTCACACTTGCTTGAAGCTGAGGCACTGATGGCTGTTGATAGATGACGCAGGTTGCCACCTGATCACAGCTGCATCCTGGTGCAGATGGAAGTACCATCTGCACAGGTGCCTTAGATGCCTAATCCCCACTGGGCAGGGAGGTGAGCAGCAGGCGGTTGAGAAAGGAGGTCTCAGCTCCTTCCAAATAATGATGGCCTCAGACTGGACTCCAGAATGGGGCCAATCCCACCTCCATCCCCATCACACTGCAGAGTTGGGGCCAGGATTCCCGGGGTCCTTTGCATCTTTGTGATTAGCAAGTACAGCTGAGAATCTAGACAGAAGGCGAAGAACCAAGGCCCTGCCCAGGCCAGCCACCATGGGAGCTCTGCTGTGGTCCCTCTTCCTAGAAGACGCTCCCCTCCCCTGGAAGACAGGCACACATGCCGCCACCTTTTAAGATCCTGCTTAAAACCAGCTCCTTTCCAGAGCCCCAGGAGAGCCATTAATGCTCACACTCCCCAGCCCACCATCTTGAGCCACCATCCTAGTCAGAGAGGCCAAACACAGGCCTTGTCCAGGAGCTGAAAGCCACATGTCTCCCCTGCCTCTGAAGACCATGGACAGCTCCAGAACTCCCTGGAGACAGCACCATCCTCCGATGCCTAAGCACAGTGAGGATGAGTGAAAGGAAGTCTGGTCAGGAAAAGAGGGAAACAGGAAAGAGGCTCTCAGAGTCCCCCACCCAGTCAAGAGAGCATCCAATAGTGCTGGATTCCTCATCCTGCACTGCTCAGAGCCCACATCAATGTTGCTTTCCCACCAGGAGGCTTCATATGAAGCTGCTTTCAGCTTCTGTAGAGGACAAGGGGCAAGGAGTGAAGGGAAGGGACCTGTTTTCATTCAACAGGACTAATGGAAGCAGGAGTGAAAGAGCATCTACTGGAGAGCGGAAGCCATGAGAAGCAGATCTTCAGAAATAACCCCGTCTCCATTCCAGCCACCCAGGCCCCTCCAAGCCCTTGTTACAAAACCTTTCTTGCTACCTGTGGTTTGTTGTGACTCCACGCTGTCCTTCACAACATTACCAGATCTCTTATCCTGGAAATATATGTGACCGTATCACTTCCTCGCTGGGACCTCCTGGTAGGTCCTCATCTGGGGAATGGGGGTTAAGTATCTCCATCCGGCTCTAAAACTCATCCTCCAGCCTCATGTCCAAATAATTCCCATTTCCCCTGAAAGCTCCACGCCCCACAAATGTTATGTTCATTGAACCCATTGATTCAAGACTCAGGATTTTAAGAAAGGAACAAGTTTCTTTTTGCCCCAAAGCCTCCACGTGCCTGAGACACCTACACCCCTCAGCCACCCCTCCTCTCCTCTGGGATGTCCTCTGAATCCCTGAGGCCCTGGCTTGCCACTGCACACCTCTCTGGCATCATCCACACACCAAGCTGGTGTGGCTCATACACAGGGGCTCCAACACCACAAACCTCTTCTCTCTTGATGTATTAGTCAGCTTTCTCATCCCTGAGACACCATACCTGGCACCCATAATTTAAAGGAAGAGAGGCTTAATTTTCAAGATTTCAGGGAATTCAGTCCACAGTCAGCTGGCTCCAAGGCAGAAGTATCATGGCAGAAGGCCTGGCAGAGCCAAGGGGCTTCACGGTGGCTAGGAAGCAGAGCAGGGGAACAGTGCCAGTCAAGAAAGGGTCCAGAGATGATACAGAGTACCCAAAATCATGAGTCTGTGACCCACCCAGACACACCCAGAAGTGTGCTCCACCAATCCTCAGGCCGATCCCAAATCCAATCAGTCAGCACTCCACCCTAACCACCACACTTGAATACTCTCTCCTGCTGGTTTTCCTGCCTTTCATCTCCAAAGCAGCCTACTTGGGCGCTCCTTGGGACCCTTCTGCACACCTACTATACCACCTCTCCAAATGTAGGATAGTGCTGAAAATTCACCTTCTTCCCAGCAGTCTTCCAAAGCAATTGCCATCCAGTCCAATTATTCCCTCTGCCCTGTCCCACCAGAGAAAGGGCCTTTTCACACTCTGCCCTCGAGAGTTTTCTAATTATTATTTTTCCTTGGATGTGTGCCTGCTCCAGCTCCCTGACTGGAGCTCGGGGCTCCCTGGAAGCATAAACTGAATCCTCCTGCACCTTCTTAGCCCATGCATTGCAACAGGTAGGATCATGTCAGGGAAGAAAGCGGGGAGAGCACAAAGCCATCTGCTCTTTAGTTCAGATTCAATTTGGGGATAATTATCTGAATCACCAAGGAACACATTGTGGTATCACACTTTTGTAAAGAATTTAATTTTTTCCTATAGTTTGCAAGGCAGGGAGCTGCAAGGTCCTTCAAGTGTTAGAGTTCCCAGCCAAACTCTGAGCCGTTCCAAATGAAGATGAGATTCTTTGAAAAGATAATATGTCAGGTTGAGACAAACAGGAGTCTCTATTCCCGAATTATTTTTAGATACAATTTTGTGAGAAATAAAATATTCTTGGAGCCCAGACTCCAACCATCATCTCCAAGGTGTTTATGTAATTTGTATATTCCTCCAATTACCTCCTTGGGGTACAGTCAGTCTGGTCCAGAGGACATGGGAGTTCTTCACGTCTGGGGGAAAATTCACCGTTTAAGAGGTGGCCAGAATCTGCTAGGCATGAAAAACCCACATTACAACAGACAGCCCACCAATACCACCAAATCTGACCCTGATGCCACCTCCTGCCACTGGGAAGCCCACTGGAGGGCCCGCGTGTCTGTCAGTAACTCTGAGCAGGACACTCTTTGTTTTTGTCCACACAGATGAACCACAAGGTGGAAGACATCTACACTCCCATAACAGGTTACAATTACCCTATTGTAGCACATTGCGCCATGTTATAGCATCGTATTACTAACGCAGTCGTCCGCTTGCTGGACATCACGTATGAGTGGCAGGTGGTGAGTGATGGTGAACAGCGCATGGCATCCCTGACTCAGGAGTTTGGATCTTGCTGAGAAGTAACCGTAAGTGTGATGAATGATAGGGAAGAAAGATGCAAAGTGCCACGGGCACAGACAAGAGAAAAACTGGTCTGGAAATGAAATCATGAAGGTGACTCTTAAGAGTATGTGACTCTTAAATTGAAAACTAAAGGTTATGAGAATATAGTCAAAGAGGAGGGAGAGAGTGAATGTTAGCGATGGGGTAACAGAGAGGCTAGAAGCTAGAGAAAGAAAAGCAACAGAAGGAACAGAAGAAAGTCAAGTCCATGGAGGCAGGAAGGAAAAGGACAGCATCATGCTCTTACATTGATCCTGATACCAACCTACAGGTGTTATTTATCTCTCCTCATGGAATCCCTTAGACACCTTTGTCATCCTCCGACACTGAGGAGACTTGAGACCCAGAGATCTCATTGCACAGAGCAGAAGAGCTGTGACTTAAACCCAGGCAGAGGTACTAACCCCTGTCCCCTCCTAAGGGGGCCATGTTAGGCAGGCTCTTGTAGAAATTTTGTCCTAAGAGGAATGAGAGGAATTAAGAGTCATGATCTAAAAAAAAATGAATTGAGAAGGAACACTGAGAAAACTATCTGCAGTTATTCTAGGAAAAGATGACAGTGGCTTGGGCCAGGTCGAAACAGTGATGATGGGCAAAGTAGATGCACCCAAAATATGTTCACTTCTTCAGGTGGTGGAAACATCAGGATCGACCGATTAACAAGACAGCGGAAGTCAGAAACAGCCACTTGCCTAGATGTCCTCATATACTTTAATACTGACAACAGTTCTATGTGATTATCCGACTAAGAGATCAGAGAGTTTTAACTGGTGAACACAGAGTTTGAACTGAGAATTTGAAACTTTATTATATACATGCTCATCTGTTTTAGTCTTTGGAGGCTAAGCCCATAACCTGGTCACCCTGTATTCGGAGGCCATGAGGCCCATGCCCGGCATGTGGCAGGGGATCTATAAATTTTTCAGTTAATGAGCAAGCAGAAAGGCGTCCATGGGTTCTAGCTGTTGCCTGACATTGTCTCCTAGGACATCACAGACTCTACCGGTACCATCAGTGGATTCTGGGTCTAGTGAGCAAAAAGCTTCACCCAAGGACCCTACCTTTCTTGCCTACCTGTCAGCCCCCAGTGGCAATACTTTCCCACTGGCTGTCTCTCACCTGACCACCTACAGTCCTGTGTCTATACTTCAGAACCTAATCAGTATCTTAGGTTAAAAAAAAAAAGAAAACAAATTAAGCTGGGCAGCTCAGATATGTAAGTTCCTCCAAAGTCTTAATAAATTTCACAAATATTTAACAAGCAAATTAATTTATGTAAAGATCTGTACATATTTGATAAACTTGAACCAATTTAATAAATCCTGTCCTGTTTTAATAAATGCTGGATTAGGGTTAGACTTCCTACAAACAGTAAATACGTAAGGAAAATATTTGTTATGTGTGCATATATATTGAACCCGCCTTTTCAAAGATCAAGAAAAGATTATCTTTGCCATAAAGATGAATCCACTGTGTTGTGTGCATCTTTGTTGGGAAGGAGAGAGGAAAGCAAGCCAGGACGTGTTCAGACTAGCAAGCTGATGGCAACTTCATAGATAAGATGGAGTTCCAGGAAGAGTGCCCAAAGCTCAGACTACACAAATCTAGAGTGGACGAAGCACAATGGTGAGAACAAGAGGGCCCGGGGTACCCCCATTCTCTTTTTATGAATGGCAAATGCCCCTGCCACTCACTTTTCTTCCTGCACTTCTTGTTACATTATCTAACCCATAAAATTCTATCACAAAATCCCATCATCTGTCTTTCTTTAAGCCTTAGCTCAAACAACTACTCTTGTCTGAAACCTTGTTTAGCCTCTTCTCCACCTTCAGGTGAAGTCAGCGCTTGTTTCACCTTGATTATCTACAAGATAGCTCCATTGTCTTGTAGTTAGTGGTACGACATGTGTCTCCCTCACTGCTACTTCATACCACTACTATCAGCAACATGCATTCTCTCAGCAAATACTTGTTGAGCAAAAGTATGTGTAAGGTGATGTGCTATGTAGCAATGATGGGCATACGGTTCTTGTCTTCAAGAAGCTCACCATCTAACTGGGTATAGCAGACACCATTGGTGCTTGTGTTTGTCAGCATTCCATTACTGTAACAAAATACCTGAAATACTCAACATAAAAAGAGGAAAGGTTTATTTTGGCTCATGGTTTCAAGTCCATGATTGGTTAGCCCAGTTGTTGGGGGCCAGGGTGACGTAGTGAGTACATCATGGCAGGAACACATGGCAGAGAAAACTTCTTTCACCTCATGGTGGCAGGGAGCTGACAGAGAGGCCGAAACCAGCACCAATCAATCCTCCCTGAAGGGCATATCCCCATGACCTAAAATCTCCACTAGGCTCCCCCCCATACAGTTTTCTAGCACCTTCCAATAGCACCATGATGAAGATCATGCCCTTAACACATGGGCCTTTGGGAGACATCTAAGACCCAAAGTATAGCAATATCTTACAGATATCCTTTTAACATCTATCTCCACCAAAAAAATGAATTGGGGCAGGGTTTTGGGAGTTGAGGGGTGGGGTGTGTTCTCAACAGGTACTGGGCAGGCAGATGTGCCAGAGAAGTAACGACCCCAAAGCAGCCATCAATCCAGGTGGCTGGAGAGCTGGTAGAGAAACACCACAGCTTCCTCACACCTGGGCTGGGAGAACACTGGAGTGGGGCACACTGCTTCCCAGCACTCCCAGCTGGCCTCAGCCGTGCTGCCCAGAGGAGGAACTAGAACGAAAACATTTCCTGTAACAGACTTCTTTTCCTCTTCCACCTCAATTCCCTACTTCCTACCAGCATTTCCCGGGATCATCTCCAACCTTTAAAAACTATTTGCAGTTGAATCTTTTCTTCAGGACCTGATTCTGAGGATGCCTGAATCACACACTAGAGGACAAACAAGTGCATAAGAAGGAGTACACCCTCTACCTGCTGGCATTCACAGCCTAGGTCATCCACATGCCTCTAATGGGGCTTCATTTGCTGAGTTGTTTCTAGTAAGCAGAACGCAGCATGTGTGACAGGATGTTGCCTCTGAGTTGAAGCCATAAGAAGACAGTGGTCCTGCTTGAGTGCGCTCACTTTCCCCGGGGAAGGCCAGTTGCCACACCGCACCATCGCTCTGGAGAGGCTCACGCACACGGACCTGAGGCTGGCGAGCTAGCCCATAAGGGAGCCTGGAAACAGCCCTTCAGGGGCCCCCACACGGCCAAGCGAGCGACCTTGGAAGAGCATCCTTCCCCAGTCAAGCCTTGAGGTGAGTGCAACATAGAGGATGGATATAAAATATGTAATATATTCGGGTGATAGACTATCCTACATCAGTTAAAATAAATAAATGAATTCATACGTATTCACATGGATGAGTCTCTAAAAAAAAATCTATGTTGAATGAAAACAAGGTCTTGCAATTTACTCAACAGTATGAGATATTTCAAGCCATTTTTAAACGTGCAAAAATTACTATGCATTATATATGAATATGTGTGATACATATATAAAATATACTTCATTACACACCAAATTCATAATTATTCTCTTTGGAGAGGGAGAGAGGAATTGTACTAGAAGGGAAGTAGGGGGAGTTAAACACTATCTGTGATGCCTTATCTATTTAAAAACAAATTTGCCACAGACTAGGAGAAAATATTTGCAAAAGACACATCTGATAAAGGTCTGTTATCCAAAATACACAAAGAAATCTTAAAACTTAAAAATAAAAATATCAACTTTTAAAACAAGCAAAAGATCTGAACAAACACTTCATCAAAGAAAATACACAGATGATAAATAAACACATGAAAAGATGCTCACCACTGAGCATCATGAAGCAATTGCAGTTTAAAACAATAATATGCCACTTCACACCTATTAAAATAGCTAAAATCCAGAACAAAACCCCAAATGCTGGCAAGGCTATGGGGTAACAGGTCATTCATGCACTGCTGACGGGAATTAAAAATGGCAGAGCCACTTTGAAGATAGTTGACAATTTCTTACAAAACTAAACATATTCTTATCATACAATCCAGGAAGTGTGCTCCTTGATATTTACTGCCCCTTGGTATTTACTCAAATTAGTTGAAAGCTTATATCCACACAAAAACCTATACACAAATATTTATAGCAACTTAATTATAACCCCAAAACTTGGAAGCAACCAAGATGTCCTTCAGGAGGTGAATGGACAAAGAAACTGTGGTATATCTAGACAACGGAATATCATGCAGTGCTAAAAAGGAATGAGCTAGCAAATCATAAAAATGACATACAGGAAAGGAATGCACATTACTAAGTAAAAGAAGCCAATTTGAAAAGCCTATTACATGATTCCAAGTACATAACATTCTAGAAAAAGCAGAAATATGAAGACAGAAAAATGCTCAGTGGTTATCAAGAATTTGGGTTGGGGGAGGGATGAACAGGCAGAACACAGGGCATTTTTAGAACTGTGAAACCTCCCTCTATGACTCATACATACTCCCTGTATTATTCATACCATTAGATGTTTGTCCAACCTCATAGAATGTACAACACTAAGAGCGAACCCAAATGGAAACTCTGAACTGTAAATGATAATAATATGCCCATGTCCGTCCACTGATGTACCACGCTGATGTGGAATGCTCATGGTGGGGGAAACATGCGTACGTAAGAAATCTCTATACTTTCCACTCAATTTTGCTGACTCCAAAACTGCTTTACGAATAAAATCTGTTAGATTTTTTTAAATCTGTACTACATATGAACAATGTAAACATTTATTTGTTTTGGGTGGTATCTAGGTTTTATTATGTTATCCTTTAGGGACTGTTTATTTTCAATCTTTGAATAAAATATTTTAAAGAAAAAGATCAGAAATATTTATCAGCAACCATAAACAAAGAAAATTAAAATGAGTATTTTATAGTGATAAAAAGGTACAATTTGCAAAGAAGATAAACATCATCATAAACATTTTCATTTCTGAAAAATAAGAGGAATTTATAAAGTAAAATCTATTAGAAACACAAGGCAACACTGAGGAAAACACCATCGCGATCGGAGACTTTCACTTGCATTTCAAAAAAATCGATAGATGAAATAGATAAAAAATAAGAAAAAAAAACAAATTCAAAGATCATCATTGCAAGCCTGATTTAATAAATAGATTTTGTGCTTCATAATGGCAAACAGATATACCTACACTTTTCAAATATGCTTAAAACGATTTTTAAAAATTGATTATGTATTCGGCCACAAATAAAACTCAGCCTGGTGTCTTTCCCTGTGTGCAATCGCATTAGGAAGAAGTCAGGCGCCAGAGATGTTCCCTGCTTACCGAGCTCAGCACTAGGAAGTCGCCCAGCACAACTCTGGGCTCTTACCTCAGGGCAAGGTCTCACACAGCTCCTAGGTACTCGCCAGAGATGTCAGACAATCATATCCTTCTTCGGAAGTAGTCTCTCCTGGGAAGGAATAAAACAGGGTTAAATGGAGAAAAGCCACAGTCTAAATTCGTTTTGACTTCATTTATGTAAACCCTAAACCCTCCGTTTCCCATAAATCTAAACCCTGTCTTTTTTTTTTTTTCTTTCCCTTGGTTTTTTTGAGACAAGGTCTTGCTCTGTAGTTCAGGCTGAACTTGAACTCACTATGTAGCTCAGGCAGGTCTTGAACTGGTGGCGATCCTCTTGCCTCAGCCTCCCAAGTGCTGATAGTAAACCCTGTATTTTAGGGAAATATATAATAATTTTCTGTAGATCCCTTGCTAGTTAAATTTTCCTTCAAGGATAGCCTGTTTAACAAATGGTCCTGGAAAAATTGGCTAACCACATGTCGAAAATTAAAACTAGATATATGTCTCTCACCATGTACTAAACTCAAATCAAAGTGGATCAAAGATCTAAACATTAAAACAGAAACATTAAATTTACTGGAGAATAGAATAGGAAAAACCCTCGAAGACATAGGGGTAGGAAAAAAATTTATGAACAGAACCCAGACTGCACAG
>PVJO010021001.1:0-30906 GCA_004026905.1 Hystrix cristata | reverse complement strand
TGTCATACATGAGTTTTACTCTTCTCTAGACAGATTGATAAACTTATATTTAGTGTTTTTCAGATTTCAGTTTCTTTAGGTTTACCCAAATCTGAGATACAGAAATACGTTTCCTATATGATATTTTAAGTTTTAAAATTCCTCCAGTATTAATACCAATTATATTTGCCATTAGACCTTTAAGCCATACAGGGGAATGGTCAAATTTTATTTGTTTTCTGAAAGTATAATTGCTTCTGCCAATATCATTTAATAATAATTCTATTCTCACTCATGGAACAAAAGTTCATCTTTATCTCATTTTAATTTTCTGTATCCTTTGAGTCTGCTTCTGATCGCTCACTTTGTCCACTATCCTCTTTTGCTGTGTGTTATGCAGGATCACAGTTTCTTTAAGTAGTGAGTTTTAATGTCTGGAATTGAAATGCCTATGTTCACTATCCATTCTTCTAAATTTTATTTGCTGATTCTCTTAATATGTTCTCCTTTATAAGATTTAAAATTGGTTTCCTAGCCATATTCTTATTTTCTGTTATTAATGTATGAGATTTATTAGGTTAAACATGTCACATGCAATTAATTTCCTCCCTGATATTTATATAGTCAGCTTTGTGTCATTATTTGGAAATTCCTCAGGCAATTTACCTATAAAGGGAAAAGGTTGATTTTTGGCTCATGGATCTGCAACTTGCAGTCCTAAATTGAGTGGTTCTAGCATTTTGAGTCTCTGGTGACAGTAGTGCCTTATGGTGAGAGGGGGTACAGGCAAGTTCGACCCTCATGTGCTAGGAAACAAAATGTGAGACTCAAGAGGCATGAAGTCCACAATCCCCTCCAAGGATACTTGTCCAAGGACCTCCCTCTAGGCTCCACCTCCTAAAGGTTCCATGACCTCCCAGTAGCACGACCACACGTCCAGGCTATTAGCATGTGGACCTTTAGGGTTTGTTCTTCTAAACCGTATAACTATTTGCTTTGCTTTGTTGGAGGGTGTACTGCCAAAACATTGTGTAACGGTGCTGTGGGTCTAGGTCATTGAAACTTGGATTTGACCATTTATACTTGAACAAATCTTAACAAATTCATGACAAATATTCTAGGCAAATGTATAGTTTGTGGGCTTGTTTGTGTCTTGTTTGTGGGCTTGTTGTGTGTGTTTGTGCATAGTGTCTTAGACCCTATGAGGTGCCAACAACTTCACTTTGGTATTATTATTATTATCATTATTATTATTAAGTGCTGTGGATTGAAGCCAGGGCCTCACAAAAGCTAAATACATGCTCCACCCCAAGCTACTCCCCCCATATCACTGTGCTGCTGCTCAGCTTTGATTGGATACAACTCTGTGCTTGTATCTTCCTAGTTACAAGTAAGGGATCAGAATTTACGATATTTTGTCGTGAACATGGCTTACCAGTGTATTTTAGCTAGTTTTATTCACTGTTTTGTTTCTTAACTCCTATACTAGGGATAAAATTGTCCAACACACTCTCATTATCAGTTGTAAGTGTATTCTGAAATGGGTCTGCTTTACTCGAATCATTGAGATTTGTGCTTTTGCTTTATGTTATTAATGTTTGGTGTTTCGTATTTCATGTTTCATGTTATTTTTGTTTCAGTTTATGAAACTGCCTTTGACAACTCTTTTTGGGCGGTTCTAGTGCCGATGATCTCCTGAAGCTTTTGTTTGTCTCAGAGAGTTTTGATTGCTTCTCGTTTATGAAGTCAGTTTTGTTAGCTAAAGTATTCTTGGTTGGCATTTGTGTTCTTCCAGCACTTTTGTTATAATGTCCCATTCTCTCCTGGCCTGCACACTTCTGTTGAATATATACATAGATCAAACATACCTTCTTAACACTGTGGCATATTTCTACTCTTTTGACTCTCCAAATTTTTCTTTGTCTTTGATTTTTGATAGCTTGATTATTATATGTTTTGATGGGTTCCTCTTTGGACTGAATGTCACTAGAGACCTCTGTGCTTCTTGTATCAGAGTGGGCATGTTTTCCACCATTATTTCTTTGAATATGCTCTTTTTCACTCCTTTCTTCCTCCTCTTGTTGTTTTCTTTCCTCCTCTCCTCTCTTCCCTCCTCCTTTTCCTCAAGCAAATCCTATAAGGCAAAAGTGTGTTCTTTTGATGGTGTTTCATATTACCTATAATCTTTTCTGTTCTTTTCTTTTTTCTCCCTGATATATAATTTAAAATATTGTCTTTCATCTCACTCATTCATTCTTCAGGTTGATTCTGCTGTTGAAAGTTTCTACCGATCTGTCAGTTCATGCATGTATTCTCTATTCATTTGGTGGTTCTCTTCACTGTTTCTGTTTCAAATGTTTGCCACTTTTGTGTTTTATCTTCTAAATTTCTTTAGAGTTTTAAATCCATATACTCTTGTAGTTCGTTGAACTTTTAAATGAATATTATTCTGAATTCTTTTTCAGTCATCTCATAGAATCCATTTCTTTGGGGTGCATTTTTGGAGCTTTATCAATTCATTTTGGAAGTGCTGTGATTCCCCGATTCACCATAATTCCTGTGCTCTTGCATTGTTATCTTCACATCTGAAAGACAGCTCCCTTCTCTGGGCTTTCCAGGTGATCTTTGACAGGATAGCCCTTTGCTGCCTAATGTACTTCTGGAAGGACCAGCTGGGGACAAACCCAGCAGCCAGAGCCCATGGTGAATTCTCCAGTTGGCTGGGCATCTGCCTTTGCTTGCTGGCAGAGTCCCCTCTCCCATGAGAGCGCTGG
This sequence comes from Hystrix cristata, assembly GCA_004026905.1. Lineage (NCBI taxonomy): Eukaryota > Metazoa > Chordata > Mammalia > Rodentia > Hystricidae > Hystrix > Hystrix cristata. The sequence goes on along the minus strand of PVJO010021001.1, from coordinate 28,153 downwards.
CAGAGCTGTGGGCTGGTTTCTGCAGTGGCTTCTGTTCAGGCCAGTCATGAGTTGTTTTCTTTGGCCAGGCAGTTCCCATATTTAGATCTGCTGCAGGCTGTAGGAGAATTAGGTAGTGTCTTTCTAAGAGGGACAGCCACAGGCTCTTTCTTAGCTATGTGATATTGATGATTCCTTCCCTCAGGGTAGAACTGGATTTTCAACGTTTAGCTGAATGAGTGGCTGTTTGAGTTCCCAAGTGGATCAGGTCTAGCCCTTTGTCTTTGGAACCTGTAGAGATGGGATTTCAATGTGTGGGTGGGGTCATTGTGTAAGTTTTTAAACTGAGTTGAGCCATTTCTTGACTTCCCAATCAAGCAAGCCTTTCTGCCTTTTCTCCTCAATGAAATCTGTGGAGGAGGAGATCTTTCTGCCTGGGTGGAATCACTGGCAAATTTTTGAATGAACATAGCTGCTCCTTAATTTCCCAGGTTAAGCTGGACCTACACCTTCTGCTCTCTGAGAGCGGAGGTTGGAATCTTTTGGCCTGGATGGGATCATTGGGCGCATATGCATATATATGTATGTGTATATATATGTATGTACATATATATGTATATACGTACATATATACATATGTATATATGTGAATATGTATATATGTACATATATGTGTATATGCACATATGTGTACAAATGTGTATATGTATGTATGTATATGTGTATATATGTATATATGTATATGTATATGTGTGTGTGTCTGTATATATATGTATATTATATATTCTTCCCCTTCAGTTTTCAGTGAAACTGCTTGATTTTACAGAAGAAAAAACAAATTGAAAATCTTTGCTTATTCGAGGTACAGAGACGTAGGAGTCTTCCTGCCTATTGAAGTGGTTGGGTGGACTTCTTTGGGCAAAAGAAGACTGACCTTCTGAATGAAGCAGCATTAGCCACTATATTTTCTAAACTTGGTTGAGAAGGTTGTTTCTTTGCCTGGGTGGGCACATTGGGATGGGCACTGAGGTTGGGCTGGAAGATGAACAGACATGAGCTATGTTGAACTTCCCTTCTTGCTTGTGAAGGCAACCAGATCAACCTTCTGAGTTTTCAGTGAGGTTGGCATGTATTTCTGGCCAGGTGCCACAGCTAGTAGCAACACTGACTTCCCACCAAGATTCACATATGAATGACTCTGACCTCTGTCCTCTTTTTGGTTTTTACCTGGCCCCGAGTAGACTACTTATGCCATTTCTACTATGTTATCTTTGAGAAGAGACTGAAGTAGGCTTCCTTGGAAGTTTCTTGCCTTGCTAGGATAGCAGGATAACTGCGTGTAGCTCTCTTTTCCATCTGTGGAGGCATGGACTTGAAGAATCCTCCAGATCTGGTGTTGTGTTGATTTGGGGATGCAGATGGGGAGAGATGGTTGGGGTGGGAAATACTTTTACTTTTTTGTTTTGAATTTTATTCACTTCTGTGCACTGAGCAGGAATCTCAGCCTTCTTCCAGTTGTTGGAGTTTTCCAAAGAGATTTTAGTCCAAGGGCAGAAGCAAGTTGAACTTCCCAGGGGAGGAATGAAATCTCAGACTTCCTGTACCCCATTCTTATAGATATCACTCTAACCAACATAACCATCTGACAGTCCCTCAGTCACCAAGGAAATTGGTGACTAATCAAATGTTTAGTCGTATTTAGAGTCCTTGGAGGAGCTATCTTGTACTCACACTAAGGCTTCTGCCTCTGAGTTGACTGTAGAATCCTTCACTGAATTCTCCTGAGGGTGTGTGACCTGACATAGTTGTACACCACTGGGCTCACCCATGAAGAGATCTAGAAACCTACCTAATGTCATTCAGTCCTATTATAAGCATTCCTTGTGTACTTTGTCCATGCAGGGTGTAGTATGGGTGTTGTGGAAGCAGGGTGAAACAGGAAGTCATTTCTCCTAATCTCAAAGAGCTGTGTGGGAGACATACAGATTGCTGAGGACGGCTCTGGGGGTGATAGGGTGAGCTCCCTCTAGAGGTCTCAACCTCTGTTTAGAATGTGGGAGCATAGATGAAATAGAGGGGTGTCAAGCACATGACCAACCCTGGACAGGTGACTGCCATCTGTGATGAATATATCCAAGGGAAAGTAATTTAAAATAGATGACAGTCTTATTCCATCTAATCCCTGGAATGGTCCTGTAGGTGGTTAGTCAATCTTACTTTAGCATTAGAGAGGTTTTAGAATATTTGGAAATGGAACCGATATCCTGCTGGAAATAAAACAAGAGAAGCAGTAGTGCCTATCCATGGCAGGGTCACGTATGAACCACAGTTCCACTGCCAGGAGTGGTATCAATGAGGTGATTATGCCTGACCGTGTGGTTCTTAAACCTTTGGAAATGTTTTACATGAGGAGCTTGGAAACATTAAGAAAAATAGGCTAGAGAAAACTTAAAAGGCTGTAATTGGAGCTTAATGGGCTATTCTGGTCAGAGTTCAGAAGATCAGAATGTTAATAGGAATGCAGAGAGTAAATTCCAGGCTCATGAGATTTCAGATGGAAACAAAGACTCTATTGGGATTTGGATCAAAGAACATTTATGTTACATTCTGGAAAAGAACTAAGATTTTGTATGAGGCTAAATTTTAAGGGCAACAGACTAATTAATCTGGCAAAGAAAATTTCAGGATAGTCCAAAGGTCAGGCTGCAGCAGAGGTACTGCTGGCTGCATTTAGCCAGATCTACAGTGAGATTCAGGAGAAAAAAGCATGGCCAAAAGATGTGAAAAAAATTTCTAGTTTGGTCACAGAGAAAGCACATGTAAAGTTGGGACTACATAAAGTCTGGTTGCTGAACATACTAGTGCCATTAAAAAGAAGCCAAGTACATTGCACCAGGACAACAGGAAAGATGGTTTGAGGTTATCACAGGTATTTGCCAGACTTGACCCATCACCGATTTAAATGTATAAAAAGGGTAAATTCCTTTGCAAGACGAGAGCCCCAGGGCATTCTGGTCACTCAGGGATGCCAACTGCAAGTTCAGCCATGCAGGCACTCAGAAGCTACTGCAGCCATGGTCCAAGGAGACCCAACTACTTCTTCAGCTGGCAGCAGATTTTAGTGTTTTCCATGTGGCACTGGTTTTTTGGGAAGGAAGAATGTAAGAGTTATGGGGTAACTGAGGTTTCTCCCTGGATTTCAGAGGTAGGCTTGGGAGGCCATGCAGCGTGGTATGATGGAGTTATAATTCTAGCCAGAGGCACTTGAAAGAGCAATGTATGAAGCTGGGAAAGTGAAGACAAAGCTGTAATGGAAACCCCAAGAAGTTTGAGATGCTGGGAATATGTAACATTCACCAAGGAAAGCTGTAGGCAGTGAGCAGAGCCAGCCACGAAAGAGGTCATGTGGACTGAAACTAGCAAGGCCATAAGGGGTGGCTGCTCAGGATTTTTGGAGCTCACATCTTATATCAGTACATGCCCTGGGTGCTTGCTGTAGAGCTACAGGACTTAATGTTTCCTGCTGGATTTTGATTTCACTTGGTTCAGATTCCTTTTTATTCCCCGTTCTTCTCTTTTGGAATGGAAATGTTTACGTGTTCCATTTTGTGTTGGTTGTATTTACTTTCCTTTTTATTTTTAGAGGGGCTCACACCTAATAACCCTTGAGTCTTATGGGAGACTTTGAGCTTCGATTTTTCAGCCATACTGGAACCTTTAAGAATTTGGCAACTCTTGGAGATGAACTAAATGCATTTTGCATAACCAGATGGACATGAAACTTTTGGGGGATCAGGGTTAATAGTTACTACGTGTGTTGGTATACTCCTCTTGGGGCTGAATTTTATTGGCGATTCTGAGCTGTTTGTACCAGGATGCTGATGTCTATCACCAGTTTAAGGAATTGTTCAGCGTTATTTCATTAAAATACATGCAGGTACTTCTCTCTCTCTCTCTCTCTCTGTCTTTTTTTTTTCCTTCTTCAATTCTTGTAATGTGCAGATTTAGTCTCTTGAAACATATATAATTCCTGTAGATTTTCATCTTTTTTTTTTTTTTGCTTGCATTTGGACAATTTCACATATTCTGCTACAGCTCAATGATTACTTCTTCTGCTTGATTGAATCATTGTTGAAACTTTCCAGTTCACTCATGGCATCCTTCATCTTTAGGACTTCTGTCTGGTTCTTTTTTATTGTTCCTGTGTGTTTATCCAACTTACTTTTTTCATGTATTGTTTTCCAAATACGATTAGATTTTTTATCTGTTATACTCTTGTAGTTTACTGAACTTCTTTATATTATTCTGAATTATGTTAATCATCTCATAGATTCTTTTTGATGTCCATTAAAAGAGTTTTATTAGTTTCTTTGTGATATGTGTGATCTTGTGTTGTCTGCACAGTTGTGGAGATAGCCTCCTCTTCCAGTCTTTACAGGTGTTCTTTGGCAGGAATATTTCATCATTATTTATTTAAGCCTGTTTTTCTGGAAGGGCCAGCTGGTGACCGTGCTGGGCAGAAGGGGCTTATTGAGAGCTCCCTAGTGGCTGGGCCACTGCGTTTGGTCTTGGGCAGGTTTGCTGTCTGGGCTCTGCTGTTGGATGATATCACTGACTGGGCCCTGCTGTCAAATATTATTGACTGGCTACTGTAATGAGTTCTACTCAGGCCAGTCAGGAGATGTATTTCCTGGTTGGCAATTTTATTTGGAATTTACAATTGGGCAAACCCGAAGGCTTCGTTTAACGGTTGCAAAGTGTCACTGCTGAAGATAGATGGGCCAAAAGACTAGCTGTATGTAAATGTATGGTTGAGGAATGCCTTTTCGTCAGGTTTGAGACATATGGTGGACTTTTGCCCGAGTCGAGTGGCTGTTTGGTCTTCTAAGTCAAGCAGATATTAGCCCCTAGGCATTTTTGAGGTGTGCAGAGTCTTTCTGGTGGTACAGTGTTGTTGGTGGGCTTCCTGGGAATTACCTCAGAATGCAAGAGCATCTGGATTACCAAAGCTACTTTACTTCTCCTACAGTAGGAACTGTGCACTTAAGTAAATCATCACAATCTGTCATGATGAAGGGGGTGGGGTGGCATGATTGGGGTGAGAACATTTTTCTTGCCCTTTCAGTTTGGATTTTATTCAGCTCTGTGGACAATGTAGGTGCCTCAGCCTTGTTTACAAGTGTTAGGGTTTTCTAAAAGAGGTTCTCGTGTGTGAATAGTTGCTAGTTGAACTGTCTGTGGGAAGAATGAGGGATGAGACTTCCTATGATTCCATTTCATAGACACCACTAAAAACAATTTTAATCTTCAAACGTAATCATCTAAAAGTACCCAAGTCACCAGAGAAAGCAGCGACTAAGGGTATGTACAGTAACAGCATCCAGGGAGGCTCCATCAGGTGTGCCTGGCAAGGATTATGCCTCTGGGTTTGTGTAGAATCCCTCACAAGATGCTCCTTGGGGTGTGATCTGACAAACAATACCAGATTCACCTATGAAAGTATTTGGAAACCTGGGTAATGTCATGGAGTCCAGTGCAATGAGCATTCCTGTCCTCTGCGCAGGGCATAGCATGGGTATTGCAGAAGGAGGGTCAACACATGAGCCAGTCATTTCCCCTGACCTCCAGGAGTGCTGTGTAGAGTGGGAAAGACAGTTACATAGAGTCCTGAAGGAGGGCTTTGGGGCAATAGGGCGAGGTCACAGCAGAGCTGTCTACCTTTGTTTAGGATGCGGGAGTATAGCGGGAGCATAGGGGAATTCTTTGGCCAGCCCTGGGAAGGTGACTACCCATGTGTTGGATGTATCAAGGGGAAAGTGATTTAACACAGATGACCGTCACTTTTCATCAAATCCTTGCAAAGGTCCCTGTGGGTGGGTTGTCAGTCTTATTTTAACATTAGAAAGGCCTTCAAATTCTTAAAAATGGAGCATGAATCCTGCTGTAAATAGCACAAGATAAGCATCAATACCATCCATGACAGAGTCACTTGTGAACTACAGTCCACTTCTAGGGAGGAGGTCGGGCTGAGGGCCTTCCAGTCATTCTTTGAAGCCAGAGGTGGCAATTCCTTTTTGAGCTAAGAGCCTTTGGTAGTATATGAGAATGAGATCCATATTTTGCTTTGGAACAAATTTGTGAAATACAAACTTTATTCATATTTATTCCTTTTTGCTTTCAGAATCCTTAAATTGAAGCACGTTAAATTTAATAACTCTGCTTCTAAACTCACAGTGAAGTACGAGGCATACTCTCTCCCCAAGGTAAAGGTCAGAAGCTACTTTTATGAGTATAACATATTATAGGCATTTGTTTATTCTACTCATTTAATCTCGTTCTCATTAGTAAATCATTGGCAGTGATTTTTTTTTTTAATTCACATATGAACCCACACCCTCCTCTGAGGAACAGGTTTTGTTTAGTTGCTTCTTCTGCCCACTGCACTCTATACCAGCTGAGATTCTGAGCGGCTGGTGGCTCTGGGCTGCCGTCCCCATGGCTCCTGCACGTTCGCCTGCCCTTCTCCCTCTGTGCCTGTGTCTGCTGCTGGCGTCTGGCGTGGCCCAGGCAGGCAGGCTGCTGGTGGTGCCCATGGACGGGAGCCACTGGTTCACCATGCGCTCGGTGGTGGAGAAACTCGTCCTCAGAGGGCATGAGGTGGTCGCCGTTATGCCGGAGGTGAGTTGGCAACTGGGCCAGTCACTGAATTTCACAGTAAAGACTTACCCGATTTCTTACACTATGGAGGACTTAAACCGGGAGTTCAAGGTTTTCATCGAAGGTCAATGGAAAACTCGGGAAGACAGTTTATTTTTTCTTCTTACAGGTTCATCCAAGGGTTTTTTTGACTTGATATTTTCACAATGTAGAAGTTTGTTTAGCAACAAAGAATTAGTAGAATACTTGAAGAACAGTTCTTTTGACGCAGTCTTCTTGGATCCTTTCGATATGTGTGGCCTAATTGTTGCCAAGTACTTTTCACTCCCATCTGTGGTCTTTACCAGGGGAGCACTTTGCCCTTATATTGAAAAAGGTGCTCAGTGCCCCAGTCCTCTCTCTTATGTTCCCAGGAATTTTCTGGGCTTCTCCAGTGACATGACTTTCCAGCAGAGAGTACGAAACCAGATTTCATACTGGGAGGAGCATTTGCTTTGCCCCTATTTTTTCGAACAAGCCTTGGAAATTGCCTCTGAACTTCTCCAAACACCTGTCACAGCATCTGATCTCTTCGGTCATACATCAATTTGGTTGTTACGCACAGACTTTGTTTTCGACTATCCCAGACCCGTGATGCCCAACATGGTCTTCGTGGGTGGAATCAACTGCCATCAGGGAAAGCCCTTGTCTAAGGTATGTTCTCTCTCTTTCGGTACATTCATAATAATCTGGCTTTGCACAGTAAAAAGAAATGATTCCTTATGGAATTGTGATTTCTCATTTACATTTGTTATAATTAGGATTTCTTTCTGGTTAACAAATTATTTTGTGCTGATTCTTTAGTTGTGGGTGGCAAATTTTATACATCTGGCCTCCTTGAGTTATGTGTATGAACAGTTGACATAGTTGTAGACAATCTCCTGGCTGCATTATTTACTATTTTTGAATAAATGAGGAAAAATACATTGATAAATGAAACTTCCCTTTTGCTAGTTCTATGCTACCCCCTATAGGAAAGAGCTCTGAGTGGTTTTGTATGCATCTTTTCCAGTTTTGGGGGATAATTTGATATATATCTGCCTATGTACATAAGAGGTATAAACGCTCATACCTATTTGATTAAAATGAAATCAAGTGACAGATTGGACATAATGTTCTTTACCTTCCCTTTTTCACTTCTTAAGAAATTGTAGGCGTCTTCATAGGCTACTACTTTCAAATTTGATAGATTTTTAACAATAGCATAAAAGTCTTTATTTTGGAGTCACTGTGTTTTTAAACCAATAAATATTGATAGATATTTAGAATTTTTACACTTTTGCTTTGATGAACAAGACTGTGTACTAAGTTTGCTTGCTCACTTTTCTTTCTGGTAGGACCAGGACCTTCTCATTGAAGTATATGCCTAGTTCTTTTCTTTTCTTTCTTTCCTTTCTTTCTTTCTTTCTCTCTTTCTTTCTTTCTTTCTTTCTTTCTTTCTTTCTTTCTTTCTTTCTTTCTTTCTTTCTTTCTTTCCTTCTTTCTTTCTTTCCTTCTTTCTTTCTTTCCTTCTTTCTTTCTTTCCTTCTTTCTTTCTTTCTTTCTTTCTTTCTTTCTTTCTTTCTTTCTTTCTTTCTTTCTTTCTTTCTTCTTTTTAAATTTTGAGACAGGATCTCACTAAGTCACCCAGGCTGCGCTTAAATTTAAAATCTTCCTGCTTCAGCCTCCTGGAGTGTTGGGATCACAGGTGTGTTGCCACCATGGCTCGCTTTATTTTATTTTATTTTTTTGGTGCTGGGGATTGAACTCAGGGCCTTGTGCTTGCTAGGTGAGTGCTCTAACCACTAAGCTAAATCCCCAGCCTTCATACCTGATTTTATTTTATTTATTTATTTATTTTATTTTAAACCAAGAACATGTATTGGTACATTCTACATACAATGGTCACATTCATTACAATTATTCTGTACCTATACATGGTGCATCTTGGTTCTCCCCCCTCTCCCCCGCCCCTCCCCTCTGCTCCCTCCCTCCCTATTTACAGCAGGTTCATTCATCATTTTCCATATTTTCCCTTTCCCCTCTTTTTCCCCTGTTGCCTTTCTGCTTTTCCCCTTCTTTCTTTCTAGTATTCCTCTCCTCTGTGCACCATCCTTTTATATAATATCTATTACATCTCTTTGCCCTTATTTACAGTTATGGTTTCTCATATCAGAGAAACAATTCGATGCGTGCTCATGAGTGTCTGATTTATTTCACTTAAGAGTATGTTCTCAAGAAATATCCATTTATATATGAATGACTCTAGTTTATCCTTTTTTATGGCACTGTAGTACTCCATTGTGTAGAAAAACCACATTTTCTTTAGCCATTCGTTGGTTGTTGGGCATTTAGGTTGTTTCCAAGACTTAGCTATTACAAATTGTGTTGCTATGAACATGGTCATACCTGATTTTAAATACTTTCTTTAAATTCACATATTTCCATATTCTTGGCCTTAGTAGGTGAGTGTCCTAGGAGCTGGATGGCTGGGTCTGATGGTGTGGACATGTGACATGTTAATAAATTTGAGAATTGATTATGAATCTTGAACAACCTCAACTAAGATCGAGAATATATGAGAATTGTACTTTTCTCATACCCTTTCCAATTCTAAATGCTGTTAAACTTTTAAAATTTCGTTAATGCTTTTGGGCAAGAAAGTTCTGTGTAGCTGCTTGTTTTCATGTCTCATCTTCATAGATATATTGGCCATTCATATTTCTTCTTTTGTGAATTGCATATTCACAATCTTTAATCATTTTATAGGGTCATTTATCTTTGTAATTACTTTGTAAGCCTTTTTAGTATTAGAGATATTAACACAGCTTTTGTATATGTGCTATACATATTTTTAATGTTTTTTCTTGGATGTTCTTTATCTTTTTTTTTTAACTGAACCAAGAAGATTTATTGGTACAGTTTAGATGTACATAACAATCGCATTCATCATAGTTAATTTGTACCTGTACATGATACATCTTTGTTATTTTTTCCCCTTCTCTCTTCAACTCCTCTTTCCGTCCTTATTTACAACAGTTTTATATACATTTTTTCCATTTTTTTCTCATTTCCTTTTCCTTTTCCCTTCCTTCCTTTCCCACCTCTCTAGTTCTCCTTCCCATTTGAACATTTTCTTTTTCACAGTGGGAGCATCCTCTTAAGTGAAATAAATCAGACACATATGAGTAAATATCGCATTGTTTCTCTGGTATGAGAAACCAAAAGTGTAAGTAAGAATGAAATGTATAATAGATATTGTGAAAAAGGATGTTCTTATCTTTTGACAAATAGAATGTTCATTTCTGGGGAGTCGGTGAGAGATCTTCCCAAGCCTAAAGTATGTAAATATTTTCTCCCTGGTATGTTTTAATTTTTCCAATGCTTATAACTTTATTTCTTTTGCAGTGTAACTTTTAATCAATACAGTGTAGGGATCTAATTTTATTTGTTTTTCAAAGGATAGTCCATCATCCTAATGCCATTTAATACTAATTCTTCTGTTCACCCACGGAACTGAAATGCATCTTTATCATATTTTAATTTTCTGTATCATTTTCATCTGCTCTAAATTCTCAGTTTTGTTCCCCTGATTTGTCTGTTTGTACTTAAGAATCATATTTTGATTAAGTACTTTTGTAGTACGCTTTAATGTCTGGTAGAGCAAGTATTATGCTCAATATTTATTTTTCTAAATTTCTTGGTGATTCTCGCAGAAATTTAAAATTGTTCATAAAATTTAAAATTGTTCTGTTAAATTCTAAAAATAGGGGCCCCACTAATGTTGCATTATTTCTTTCTTATTTGAGAAAGATTAGCATGTTTTTACTTTTGTACTTTCCTATTCAGGAATAATATTCTGTTTTACTTACTCAGATCTTATTTTCCATCGTCAGTGAAATTTTGTACCTTAGTTTATATAATCATTTTATCTTTCTTAACAGAATTTAGGCATTTTGTTGTCTTTGGAATAATTCCACACGGGCTAATTTTTCTTTCTGTACTTTGAACTGGTTGTTGATAAAGTACAACTTTGGATTTTCTACATTTATTTTCTGTCTAGCCATATTCCTAACTTCTCTGATTAGTCTATAAAATTTATTGGCCATACAGTGTCACTTGAAATAATTTCCTCCCCTAATATTTATACCCCTTGCTTTTCTTCATTGGAGCGTATACCTCCAGATCATTGTGGAATCATTTATTGATGTGGATAGTTTAAACTACCGTTTGATCACTTGCAGTTGAATATGCCTTGACAAATGCAAGAGTAGTATCCTTGGCAAATACATAATGATTAGTTTCTGTTGAAACATTTCATGTCTTATCTTTGCATTATTTCATTAGGGATGAACTGTACATTTTTTTTCCCTGTGGTTCTGGCTTCTTACACAGTAGATCTTGTTAGTCATTCTCTTGTGTACTGGCATGTGTCTGGCGAAAAAGTGACTTTGCATTCAACTTGATGGAAAAGTGAAGTAATGCTCTTTCTAAAAGGCTGGGAGACTACAGCCTTTCTGCTCTTGGCCAGACCAGGCAAGGAGATGCAAGGTGCAGGACCATAAGAAGCTGAGCACGTTCAAAGAGCTTTCTCTCCCCTTTGTCCTGTGTCAGTAAAGCACCAGGCATACTCAGGCCCCTCCTGTGACCTTGCCCTCTTCCCAGGGGTGCGGCCCTACAACTTGCTGAACCCATAGTGATTTCAGAGTGACTCCTTGCAGCACCCAGAGGGTTAGAGATACCGAAGCTATATATGATTTCGTATCACCCATCATATAGAGTTGTATAAGATATGAAACATATTGAACCATATAGTGTTTCATATATGTATGATTATATGTATCTCTATAAATATATATGGCTTTATATACCTATTAAAGGATATACGTAGAGAAGATTTTATATATGTCAAAAGTTGTATATTTACAAATATGACCATGAAGAATTATACATTCATAAATATGAGCATGATGCAAAATTAACAAACTGGAATTTTCTCAAAGAGAGCCCTTTGACAAAGAACTTATCCAAGTTCAAGTGCAAAAGCAAATTTTTACCCAAATAGCTATGAACTGTGTAGAATTTTCCATCTTTACTTCAAAGGGGCAGGTGATGTCTCATAAAACCTTTTAGCGTTTGTATTTCTGGAGAGCAGAGACTGAACAGAGTCTGAATATCATCTTCCCGATGAGAAGGAAACATTGTTTGATAATAGAGTGTATGTTTGTGTGTGTGCGTACATGTGTTTGTGTGCAAGTGTGTGCATGTGTGTTTGTGTGCTTGTGCATTTGTGTGTGTGTGTGTGTGTATTTGTCTTAGGCTGTATATAATGGATTTTCCTGACTATCTCCTCTAGCAAAATCTTGACTTTATCCAGACTAGTTATATCCAGGGCTGTAATTAAATACTTTAATAACCATGGTAGATCATCGTTCAGAACACTTAAATAGATCTAACTGGGGGAAAACTTCTCCCAGTCTTTTGCAATTTTCAGTGCATTTCAGTGGGATTGATGGCTGGGTCCAGCTGGGAGTTATCCACATTCACCCTGGATGATTTGGGGCAGGCTTAGTTGAGGAGTGCTGGGTTGGGATGCAGTTACTCGGTAACAGAAGACCCCAGGTTTCCCCCTCCTGATGCTGGCATCCATGTGCCTCATCTCTACACATGGCTGCCTTTCTGTGTAGACAGCAGGTTTCTTGGGAACTGTCTTGCCTCTGGCCTTTTCTGGATATCTCATGCAGTAAAATTTACCTAGGGTGGGTTTGACTTGCATCCATGGTCTTGGAAGATGGCAGTTGTTTTTGGCGGCTTTGGTGGTATTACAGAGTGACATGCAGTTGGCTCTTTTTTCATTATTTAATGTTAAGGGTCCTTCAGTAATGTTGCCAGCCTCTGTGTGCCTGGCTGAGTGCTGGGGGTGTAGTCCTAATCAAGTGGACATGCTTTGCCTGATAGGAGCTGGCTGTGTAACGGAGAGGCAGACTTCCCTCAGTGACAAATTGTGAAACATACTTGGAAAGGAAAGAGTGCCACGGGAACCGATTACAGGGTGCCTTGACGCAGGAGGAGGAGCTGGAGAAGCAGCGTGCTAAATAAAGATGATGGCACGTGCAGCACAAAGCCAAGTGTCACAAATTCTTTAATGTTTGGAATCCTGGCTTGCCTTCCCTCTACCCCGTCCTGCATTCCAGGATGTCTTTACTAAACACAATGAGTGGAAGTTCTAGTTTATGTTTTTTCTGAGTAGTCTTTCTGTCATGGCTTCCTTAGTGGCCTGTGCCATTCCTTCCTGTTTCTGGCCTCCTGGGACGACCAGCCACCTTGCTGTAAGCCCCCAGGAAGTCACAGATTCAGCCCCTGCAGTAGGACAGGTGCCCCCTGGAAGTGACTCTGCACTGCCTGGTCCGTCATGTGTGATTCAGACTTGATCATTTTGGACCTGCCCCAAGAGCTGGGCCCAGAGTGCTCTGACTTCCGCAGTTCCCAGCCTATCACGTTTATTAAGTTGCCCTTGTATCCCATAGCTGTCTATGTTACCCAATGAATTCAATCGTGGTGGGTTGTTACATATAGTTATATTTTTAAAACTATTTATTAAAACTTAATTAATTTGATTTTTCTGTTTTAGTATTCTAGATTCAGCATGTTTGTTTTCTTCATATCTCAGATATTTTGCAAGTCCTTTGAAATCCTGTAGGTCCTAGCCCTGCTACTCATGGGTTGTGGGATTTGGATAAGTGAGCACCTAAGAACTGAACCTTCTGTAGGGTTAGCCTTTCCAGGCACCCCTCTGCTTCTTATGTGAAATCGCTCCCATGCACACCTTTGATCTCCTTTCTACCCAGAATGTTGGGTGTCCTCCATAGAAATTAGCTTCATCCCACAACCTACCTCCTCCACTCCTTTGGTATATGGCCCAAGCCTGAGTCATTGCTTTGTGGTCATCCCTGAGAGACAGTTGGCCTTTGCCTGCACACGCGGGTGAATTGGGTGCTGGAGGACACCTTGAGTCCCACAGCAGCACCCATGATAGCACTGGGCCTTCAGGACAGTTCCCCTTTAGGGACCATCTTTGTGACATCAGATGTACCAGATTCCTCTTTCTAATATCCAGTGTGGAAACACACACACACACACACACACACACACACACACCCCACTCTTAGCAGTAGTGTAGTCAGACCTCACAAGGAAAAAGAAATGTTTCCTAATACCCAATAGTGTCTTCACCTGAAGGCACCATTCTAGTGATTATGCAAAGTGATCTTAGTTCCTTTCCTTCATCCCTTTCCTCCATCCTATGTCCCTTTGGGCCTGCTGGGAATAAGAACAGGACCACAGATAGGCCATATGATCTTTAGAGCAGGGCTCAGCTAGGAAGGGTCCAGATCACAGACCTCAGCAGGATAGAGAGTTCAGTATGAAGATCCTGAGGCTTGAGCTCCTCTGGCTTCTCCTACTTCTACTGGCTTGCTGAGGCATTCTGTCTCCAGAGGTACTTACTGTTTTTGGAAGGCATCCTGCCTAGCTCCTTCCTGCCCCAGAAGGGTGGGCCTGCACATTGTTTTCTTTGTAACCTTCTGGGGTCTTTATGCTATCTTGATGGAGCCACAGCAGGATGCTGGCATCTTCCTGCCTCTGATCATTCTGAGTAGGAAACTGTGCTGGTGTGTCCCGCTGGAGGGTCCTGGAAAGCTGTGCCCAGCTTGGACTGACCTGAGTCTTTGTAAGCCCTGAGCCATGAATTTGCATCTTGCTGTGTTTCTGGGCCCAGCCCTGCAGTTTGGATGGCCCTTTCAGTCCTGCTTTTCAGAATTCTTTTCCCTTCCCATGCCCCAGCCGGCAGCCAGTGCCAAGGCAAGGGTCAGGGCACGTTTTGAGAGCTGGGCTAGGTTTGCGTGACTGGCTCTGACAAGTCTGTTCCAATAATTCTGTGAACCACCTCCCACTGTGACAGCCAAGTTTCCACACTCCCTGCCCTGTGGGCCCTCCCTCAGCGTTGTGCTGAACACACAGAACAAACATGCCCCTCCTTCCTGGTTGAGAAACCGAAAGTTTAGGAAATGAGTAGCCATCTGCCTGGTGGGTGGCTGGACTGGAAGCAGACACGGGCTCTCTGACTCCACGTGCTGCCTAGACTGTCCTTGCTCAAGCCTTGATTTCCTAAAGGCAAGTAATAGATTGTGTTCTGATATATAATAAGGAATATATGCTTTGTGTTTTGTCCCTTGTGTTCCTGCCTGGAGCTCTGCAAACACTTGTAATTTCCTGAGTGATGTAGGGATAAAAGGAAACTAAGCTATTATTTATAAGAGGGCCCTGGAATCTTGGAATCCTGCAAGGAGGGAGGCTGGCTGGCAGGGGAACCAACTTTGGGATTAGAGGGAGGAGAGGAGAAAGGGGCTGAGAGTTGAGCTGATCACCAATGGCTGATGATTTAATCAATACCTATTCCATTTCATCCCAAAGGACAGGCTGTGGAGAACTTCCAGGTTGCTGAAGGTGTGGAAAGGGGTGCTCCATGAGTGTGTGCAAGTCCAGGCCCCTTCACTGATACCTTGTCCTTTATCCTTTCTCATCTGGCCGTTCATCTGTAGCCTTTATAATGTCCTTTGTGGTAAACTAGTGACCAAGAAAACTCTTTTGTCCTCGGTTCTGTGAGCCCTTCTAGCAGATCAGTGAACATGAGCAGCGGGTGTGGGAACTTCTGGTTTGCAGCCAGGTCATACAGAAGTTGTTTGTGGTAGGAGCAGTCTGCTGGGACTCGTCCTTAGCCTGTGTGAGATCTGTGCTAGCTTGGTTAGCGTCAGAACTGAACTGAGTTGTACACATCCAGCTGGCACTGGAAAACTGCTCATTGTGGAAGAAAATCTGTATGCATCAGGTCACACAAGTGTTTTATGTTAAGTGAGGGTGCGTAAGGAAAAAGACATTGTTTTTCTCCCCCCGCCAGCACATTATAGAATCAGTGACCAACCTCTTAAAAAGGAGCACATGATTTTTTACATGTTATTTCATCCTCATTACTTGAATGAAAAATGAAAATAAAGTATGAGAATAAAATAGGCAAACCAAAAATGAATTTATATCTACTCAACATTTATTGAGTACCTACTATATGCCTGGGTGCTGGGGATATAGCAGAGAACAAAGCAAATATTATCTCTGCCCTTAAGGAACCCCTGCCAGTTGGGGGAGACAAAATAAGTAAACAACCGGTTAGGTGGTGAAGAAAGAGGAGGGGAAGGGGCTCTGGAGTGATGGGCTGAGCTGTTTGATAGTGAGTTCACCAGGGAAGCTCAGACACGAATGAAGCCTGGAGTGAAGGGAGTGATCCGGCCAGGTGGACCTCTGGGGCGCAGTCGTGGTTATTGTCACCACCCAGAGCAGAGTTGACAAACCATAGCCCATGACCTGTGGCCTTTGTTCGTTAGAACAGCCACACTGGTTGTTGAGCATTGTTTATGGTTACTGGCCCACTATGGGGTGGGGCTGAGTCACTACCAGAGAGATCCAGTGACTTGCAAACACTAAAATATGTGCTGTTTGGACCTTTGCAGAAAATGTCTTCTAATGTTTCCCTAATCTAGAATTGAGGGTCTCAAAATTAAGATGTGTTTTGTACACACGCCAATGCCATATAAGGAATGTAAATATTATGTACTCAAACGTGGACTCGTAAAAATTTTAGGAAGACAGAAATAGGAGAGTCCGCTGTCATCTATGAGGCCAGACATCTCAAGAACTTGTAAATAGGTAAAATTATGTCAGTCTTTGGATTAATTTCTATTTGTTTGGGGGATAGATAGTTATTTTTCACACATAGAAGTGATTTGTGTTGACTTATAATCAGTGTATTCTTGCTAAGCAAATTAACGAGGAGGTCTGTTTATAAATGTGTCATCTTTGATTTCTAAAATAGTCGACTTGGCTAGATATAACCCACAGAAACAAAAGCCTTTGAGGGCTCCTGCACTGTCGGGAGGAGTGTGTTAAAGCATACAAGAAGTCTACTCCTCCTCTTGCAGGAGGAGTAGACAGAGATACTTGGGTTGAAGTCACGCCACCTCCCTGGAAGGCAGGAGAGGGAGCAACAACAGCCAACTCCCTGCCTGAGCTGGTCTTAGCTGGCACGGAAGGGCAGTTTCCTCTAATCTAGTCTTTACAAGGAAAGTGAATTTGGAACAGCCAATTCACTTTTGTTCTGTTTTTGCTTTCCTTGTCTGTCTTAGTATATGAAACCACCCTCCAGAGCTCAGTTCGTTGGAGCACTCATTCTTGTTTTGTGTGTCTGTGTGGTACTAGGGATTGAACCCAGAGTCTTCTAACTGAGCTATATTCTCAGCCCGTCTTTTTATTTTTTATTTTGAGACAGGCTCTTGCTAAATCTCTAAATTGCCCAGGCAGGGATCAAAGTTGCGATCCCCTTGCCTCAGCCTCCTAGAGTACTGGGATTCTAGGCATGTACCACCATGCCTGGCTTTCACTCATTCTCCTTTATGGAACAAGGTCTTACCCAAATGTAGAACCACAAATAAAAACCAATTAATAGCTTCAAACTATATATATATATATTTTTTTTCCCTCCTTTTGACAAGTGTAAAGAAGTCCTGAGACCATGAAGTTTGAGATCTGCTGATCTAGAAGTAGTGCATTTTGTTTTTCCTTCGGAAGCTGCAGGACTTACAAGTACTGTGCTTCCCATGGGCAGTGGCCTGAGTTTCTCAGGCATGGAAGGAGGTTACTCCAGCACTCTGGAGTTTGTAGGAGATGATGAGTGGGTGATATGGGTTGAGCTGTGTTTCCTACATCCACCTCTTCATACCCAGGACCTCAGAATGTGACCTTCTTTGGACATGGAGTCTTCACAAATGTAACTGGTTAAAATGAGGTCCTTAGGGTGGTTTCTAACCCAATAGGATTGGTGTCTTACTAAAAGTGGGGAAATTGGGACCCAGAGATGTGCACACGGGGAACCATGTGATGACAAAGATTGAGGTGATGCTTCTATATGCCAACATCTACCGGAGACAGCAGCAACCACTGGAAGCTAAGGCAGGAGCCTGGGGCAGATTTTCTCTCTCTGTTTTGGAAGAACCAACACCCAGGCCTCAGGCCTCTGGCCTCTAGGGCCATGAGACAACATGTTTGGGTTGACTGGCCATGCAGTCTGCTCTGTGCTGCTACAGCCACCTTTTTAATTGTTTCAACATCTGTTTGGCCAAATCCAAACATCCGAATATCTTGTCACTTTGCTGCCTACTACTATTTATATTTGCACATCTTTTTCCTTCTTTTATTTTTCTATCTCCTTTTCTTTCCTCTTTTCCTTCCCCTGGCGTTCACTTGTTCACAGCGCAAGGCTAGATACTCGGTTGACTGACTTTTTCAGGAGTTACTGTTTGGCCCCCAGAAGAGTCCTCAGTTCACAGCACATGGAGGCCAGTTGCCTGATCAGAGCCGGAGGGGGCCCCTCAGAGGGAACTGTGCCCTGTGCTCTACTTCTGGTCATTCTTCTGTCAGACTCTTAGCTCAGATGATTCTCATGTGAGTCCTAGGGAAGGAGTGATGGAACCTTCATGGAGTAGATGTGTCAATTGGGATGCAGAGCAAGGAGTCCATCCCCGGGAAAGGGGTGGTTGCTTCTGGAGTCCACCCCTGTGAAAGTGAAAGCCATGACCACAAGCATCTATCATCAGGGCTAGATTGAGCTGCAGGTGACAGAAGACTGCTGGAAGAGAGGCTTAACTTAGAGCAGTGGGGGAGGGGAAGTTATTGCGAACTCCTCCAGGGCCCTCTAGATTCTTTTTTTTTTTTAATTTTATTTTAATGGTACATTTTCGATGTACATATTGATAACATTCATCCTTGGGGATTTGTACCTGTACATGATATACCTTTTTGCTTCTTTTTTTCCCGTTCCCCTCCCCTCACTCTCTCCACCCTCCCTATTTACAAAACATTTGTTTCCATTTTTTCCTTCCATTTCTTATTTCTCTTGTCCCTCTGTTCCTTTCCCCCTCCCTTGTTCCCTTTCCCATTTGGACATTTTCTTCCCTTTCCCAATACAATACATTTTAGTCTTTACACTTCAGTTTCTCACACCAGAGAAACTATGCGGTATTTAAACATGTGTGTCTGATTTATTTCACTTAGGAGTGTGGTCTCAAGATGCATCCATTTACCTAGGAATATCTCAAGCTTATCATTCTTTATGGCAGAGTAGTATTCCATTGTATGAAAATACCACATTTTCTTAATCCATTCCGCTGTTGATGGGCATTTGGGCTGCTTCCACCCTCTAGCTTCTTGCAGTGAACCTTTTCCTCCAGCCGTCATGTGGGGATCGGCATTTTGACATGGTGATGCTATTGGGTTATTTTGAACACTGAATTTGTCATCCTTTCTATTCTGAACAAAGTTAGCAAGAAAGCAGTAAAGCATTGGTAGCTATTATTTCTTGGATATGAAGAATCCAGGTCAGGAGGGAAGAATGCTGGGACCCCCCAATCTCTTTCTGAGTTGTCTGCAAAGTGTGGCAGTGACTCTTTGGGAAGGAGAAGCTGATTGGTGGAGATGAAGAGAAAAGGAATCTTAGGATCTCAGGTGATGGCTGATACAGGCTTAATTGATTCATATCACTGTGTGCTTATCTATAGTTGAATACTAATGCAGATTCTTTCCTATCAGAAGGCAAGATCCAGAGCAAGGGAGAGGTAGGCAGAGTCTGAAAATCACTAGTTGGTTTAGGGGAAAGAAACGGGGCCCTGTGTTTTAGGGTACGCAAACGATTCACGATTGTTGCTTTAACTCCCTCCAGGATGGCTGACCCTCTTCCTGCGGTTCAGAGAGTTTCTACAGGGCTTTTCTTCTTAGCACTTTGGGGCCTGGTTGTAGGCGACAAGCTGCTGGTTTTCCCCCTGGATGGAAGCCACTGGCTTAGTGTGAAGGATGTACTCGAGCATCTCGGTGACAGGGGGCATGACATCGTGGTGCTGGTGCCAGAGATCAATTTGCTTTTGAAAGAATCTAAGTACTACACTAGAAAAATCTACCCGGTGCCTTATAGCCGAGAAGAGCTGGAGGACCGTTTCCGCTCCTTCGCGAATCATCTCTTTGCGGAGCGAGCATACGTGACTTCTGCTCTGACAGAGTACAGGAACAACATGTTTGTGCTTGACATGTGGTTCTTCAACTGCCAGAGCCTCCTGAAGGACCCAGACACCTTGAACTTCCTCAAGGAGAGCAAGTTTGATGCTCTGCTCACAGACCCGGGCCTCCCCTGCGGTGTGATCCTGGCCGAGTACCTGCAGCTGCCCTCTGTGTACCTCTTTAGGGGCTTCCCCTGCTCCCTGGAGCACGTGTTCAGCAATAGCCCCAACCCCGCGTCCTACATCCCCAGATGCTACACAGCGTTCTCTGACCACATGACTTTTCCCCAGCGGGTGGTCAACTTCCTTGCTAGTTTCTTGGAGAACCTGTTATTTCACTGTCTGTATTCAAAGTATGAAGACCTTGCCTCGGATCTCCTCAAGAGAGATGTACACTTACCCTCCTTATTTCAGAAGGACCCGGTGTGGCTGTTAAGATATGACTTTGTGTTTGAGTATCCCAGGCCAGTCCTGCCCAACATGGTCTTCATCGGAGGGACCAGCTGCAAGAAGAATGGAACCCTGTCTCAGGTTGGTGGGGTCACGTCTCGGATCGCCCCATGTCTTCCTGGGCAGATGTTCTTCTCACAGGCTCTGTCTCCTTAGCTCGTTTAGCTTCTGCAGCCGACTCTCAGCTGGGAGGTTGTAGGAAGGAAGAGCGGTGGGAAGGGTGCCAGACTGGGAGGAACAGTGTATAGACCCGGGGCTGAGGTGACACCAAGACATTTGAATGAAGACAGGGCTCATGCTTGGCTGCAGGGTGACACAGCCTTGGCTGGGAAATCTGGGGACAGCCACTGAACCATCAGCTAAGCCTTGGAAATGTTGCAGTGCAAGCAGAGGTGAAGGCTTGACCCATTCTCTCACCTCTGCCCCTCGTTTTGTTCTGGGCCCCAAGCCAGAGGTCAACAGACTGCAGCCAGTGGGCCACATATGCCCAGGCACCTGTTTTTACTTGGCCCAGAGCTAAGCATGGTCTTTATAGTTTTATAGGTTATTAACAACACAGGGAGTGTGTAATTGGGATGTATATGGCCCACAAAACTTATGTGTTCACTGCCTGACCTTCACAGAGAAGGTGTGTGGACCTAAGGCCAGTTTTCCTTCCTCCCTTCCTCCCTCCTCTCCCCTTTTCTCTCTCTTTGTATCTCTCTCTCTCCCCCCATCTCTCTCTCTTTTGTGGTACTAGGGATTGAATCCAGGGTCTTCGCACCAAGCTTTATCCCCACCCCACTTCCATTTGCAGGAGCAGAGTATTGCCAAGTTGCCTAGACTGGGCTCAAACTTGTAATCCTCTTGCCTCAACCTCCTAGAGTGCTGGGATTACAGGTGTGCACCATTAAACATGTGCTTCTGTGCGCTTTCCTGAGATGGGGCCCAGAGTTGTTTGAACATAATGACTTGTGAGGTGTCTTTAAATCTATTTTTTAATGGCTACATGAAAACACAACTATTGTACATTTGAATGGGGTACCTAGGTGTTTGATACAGGTGTAATTTCTTAATGTTTAAATCAGTATGAATATATTTATCCCCCCAAACCTTTATCAGTTGTGTGTGGTGAAAATATTTGAGGTTCGTTTTCCTTTAATTCAGATATTTAAATCTTTGAAGGGCTTTAGGCCATTTCTATGTTTCATACCAGAATTTCCCTTTTTGATTAATTTTCCACTGGAGAGAAAGCCTCAAACAGGTCTCTGGGTGCCTCACCGAGCTTGTTTAACATGTGGCTGAGTTATCTGTTAACTTGTCTGGCGGTAGCTACTGTGAAACTCAGGGGCTTAGAGGAGCATAACCGGACCAATTCCAGGAAGTTAGGGGTCTGAAATAGGAACTCTGAATGTCAGAAGCAGTTAATTAAGAATCTGCTAAGTACAAATCATTTATTTCTTTAACATTTATCTTTCCTTTTCAAAAACTTTTTTTCTCCTTATACCAAATGTTTCTTTGGAATAAGGAAAAAAAAGTAACTTCTGGTATGTTGGTTCTGACTATCCCCATTTTGCAAAAAGAGTTTTGTCATCATATTGAAAAAACCAGATTTTGTGAGTCTAATCTTCGAGCACCACGAACCCGTATCCATGGCTTGACCTTGTTGGTATCGCAGCAGCCATCCTCGCAATCTCTTGTCACCACAGAACATTCTGTCTTAACCTTGCCCAATTACTTTTAGTCACTAGGGATCAAGACAAAGTGAGCAGAATCATGTTTCTTTTGTCAAATAATCAAAACATTTCAAAATGATGAAAAAAACATGCTTTCAGAGTGATCGGAATGTTTTAGAACCAGATAGAGGTGGTGGTTGTACAACTCTGTGAAATGTCCTAGAAGGCACTGAATTTTTCACTTTAAAATGGCGGATCTTGGGCCAGGAGTATATAGCTCAGTGGTAGAGCCCTTCTGCTTGTGCAGCAAGACCCAGAGGTTAGTATCTAGCACCACACACAAAAAAGTTTGATTTTATAGTATGTAACTTCACTTCAATAAGTTATTTTAAAGAGAAGATAGACTAAAAAATGAAGCCTTGATTATTTGTAGCTTAAAAAATAATTCTTTTACTGGGAAAGTCAAGTCATTAAAAATGCTAAGTCATTCTAAACAAGCACTTTTTAAAACCCATGATCCAGGTCAGTGTGTGTAATGACTTTAATGTTTGACTTGTGTTTCGCAACCTCCTTTCATCTTTATTACTGGTTTATTTGAAGATTACTACAAAATATTGGCAGCAGTATTTCTGTTAAGAAGTTATTGTCCAAAGAGTGCTTGCTAAATGATGAAATGACTCAGGGTTTTTGTTTTTTTTTAAATGCTGGTACCGTTAAAATAAAATTTAAAAGAAAAAAAAAATGCTGGATATGAGCACTTAAAACATCAGAACTTGGCTGAGTAACAATTTAGGTAATGGTAGAATGAGGTTTAGGACTTTTTCTTAAAGTTACGTATTTTTGAACTTTCTCCTTTTATTTTATTGAGATTTTCACATGCATACAATTCATTCATTTAATGTGTATAGTTTAATGATTCTGTATTCACAGATTTGTGCTATCATCAGTAAGCACAGTGGATTTTATGACATTTCAGTCACTTGGAAAATACACCTCATGCCTATATCCCTTCACTCTTCATACCCTGAATTAGGAAGCACTAATTTACCTTCTGTGTCTGTGGATTTGTCTATTCTGGCTATGTCTTTCCCTCTGGTGTAAGGTTTTCAAGGTTCAGCTGGTTTGCAGCATGACTCTCATTGCCAAACAATATTCCAGTCTAAGGATGTGCCATGCTTTATGTGTGATGGACATTGGTTTTATTTTCCAGTTTGTTTGTTTGCTATTGTGAGTAGTGTTGTCTGGAGCATTTTCATATAAGTTTTTGGTTGAATATGTTCTAAGTTGTTTGTGTGTTCAGGAGGGTAGCTATTAGATCCTGTGGTAGTTCTGTGTTCAAATTATTGAAGAACCAGCAAACTTTTTCACATTGGCTACACCATTTTATACTTTCACTAGTGATGTATGAGGCTTCCATTTTCTTCACATCTTTGCCAATACTTGTTATTTTCCACTTTTTTATTGTAATTATCAACATGTTAAATTGTACAAATGGGTTTCACTGTGACATTTCCATACACACATACAACACGATCATGTCCACCCTCCCATCTGTCTCACCCTGGTAGGTTTGAAGCACTATCTCATGGTTTTTATTTTCATTCTCTTGAAGATTATTGATGTTCAGCACCTTTTCATGCACTTATTGGCCACTTGTATATCTGATTCTTTGGAGAAAAATCTACTCTAGTCCTTTGTATATTTTAGTACTTTTTTATTGTGTTTTCAGTGTTCTTTATATAATCTAGATACAAGTTCCTTATCAGATAGGTAGATAGATTGATGGATGTGATATAAGATAACTTTCTCTTATTTGGTAGGTTTTCTTTTCACTTTTTGGGGGGCGGGGTGTTGGGGATTGAACTCAGGGCTTTGCACTTGATAGTCAAGTGCTCTACCACTGAGCTAAATCCCTAACCCCATTGCCTATGCTTTTGATGTTGTATTTTTAAAAAATCATTGCCAACTGCAAGGTCAAGAGGATTTTCAGCTATGTTTTCTTCTTAAAATTACAGTTTGGGCTCTTATACCTAGGTCTATGATTCATTTTGAGTTAATTTTGGGTAGTATATAAGTTAAGGGTTCAACTTCTTCCTCTATCCTGTTTTTTTTTCCTTCCCACGTTGATATTCAGTTGTCCTGACGCCATTTATTGAAAAGGTGATTTTTTTCCCCCTTTGAGTTTTGTGAAACCTGTGCAGAAAATCATTTGACTGTAAATGTGACTGTTTATTTTTAGACTCTCAATTCTATTCTCCATCAATATGTCTGTCTTTATGTCAGTACCACATGGTCTTGATTAGTTTAGATTTTTAGTAAGCTTGAAATGGGGAGGCATGAATCCTCTAAATTTGTTATTCCTTTTTGAGACTGTTTTGGCTATTTTGGATGCTTTGAGTTTCCATGTGAATCTTAGAATCAGGTTGTCAATTTCTGCAAAGAAGAGTCACCTTGAATTTTGACAGAAACTGTGTTAAATTTTAGATCTATTTGAGGAATATCTCATTTTAACAATATTAACTGTGATTCATGAAAGTGGCGTGTCTTTTGTTTATTTAAGTCTTTAATATGTTTGTGTACTGTTTTATACTTTTTCAGCATAACATCTCATATTTAAAAAGATCTATTCTTATGTATTTTATTCTTTTGGATACTGTTTTAAATGGAGGAATTTTCTTAATTTTAATTTTGGATTTTTCATTGCTGGTGTATGGAAATACAATCCAGTTTTGTGTAATGATCTTGTTTCCTTTAACCTTGATGAACTTGTTTATTCTGATAGACTTTTTAAAATTCGATTTCTCGATCCTTCGGTTCATGAGCGTGATGATTGGATTTTCATGCTTATTCATGATATGTGCCTCCCACAATCCTTGTTACGGCATTGGCACGTTACCCGTCTGACGTAAAAAAAAAAAAAATTAGATTTCTTAGGATTTCTAAATAAAAGATTATTTTATCTACAGATAGAGATAGCTTTACATGTTCCTTTCCCATCTGGGAACCTCTAGAACAATACTGTATAGAAAGAGGAAGAAAGACATTTTTTTCTTGGGTTAGTGAGAGACTTTTTGGCAGAAGCCCAAATGATCAGATTGCAGAAATAACCATCTGTTCTTAGTTTGTTGATTAATCTCCTTAGACATGGACTGTTGGATTTTGTGAAATGGTTTTTCTGTCTAGTAAGATGAACATGTAGGGTTTTCCCTTTTATTGTATGGTATATATATTATAGTACTTGATTTTCAGGTGTGAGACCAACCTTGTATTCCTGGAACAATCCAATTTTTCGTTCTGTATAATCCTTTCTACATGGTACTGGACTTGGTTACAGTATTTTGTTGAGGGCTTCTGCATTACACTCAGAAAAGATACTAAAAGTTTTCTCTTCTTGTAAAGGCTTTATCTGGTTTAATGTCTGAAAATTACTAGCTTTGTTGCATGAATTGGGAAATATTCCCTCTTCAGTTGTTGAAATAGACTGTGAAGAATTGGTGTTCATTCTTTATATATTTTGTAGACTTCGCTTGTGAAGCCATTTTGCTCTGGGCTTTTCTTTGTAGGAAGCTTTAAAATCCCTAATTTAATCTTCTGGCTTATTAGAGGCCTATTCAAATTTAGTGTTTCTTCTTGATTCAGTTTCAATACTTTGTTTCTTTCTAGGAATTTGCTCACTTTATGTACATTATCTAATTTGTTGACAACAATGATTCAATTTATGCCCTTATAATACTAATTAAAATTTTTATATGGTTGGCAGTAATGGTCCTCCACCATTCCTGATTCTTAGTAATTTGAGTCTTCTCTCTTTTTTCCTTGTTGGTCTAACTAAAGGTTTGTGAATCTTATGGGTAGTTTCGAAGAACTAACTTTGGTTTTGTTGAATTTCTGCTCTGCTTTTCTACTGTCTTTTTCACATAATTCCTCCCCACTGTTATGGCCTTCCTTCTGCTTGTTTTGTGTTTAGTTCCATTTATTTCTTGTTGGATCGATATTTTTATCATTACACAATGTTCCTCTTTTTAAAAAATTTTAAATTAGCATATGTTTGTGATACATAATGAACATATTCACTGAGGGGTATTGGCACATACTCACATTGCATCTTGGTCTCTTTACTTCTTCCCTTTCCCTCCCTTCTGTCTCTCTGATGCTATGTTCCTCTTGATATAGGTATAGTAATCTTTTTTGTTGTAAAGTGTATTTCATCTGATATAAGTATAGTTACTTCAACTGTCTTCTTACTGCTTTTTCATGTTACGTTTCCCCCAACATCATACTTTTTTGAATCTCAAATGTGACTTCTCTACAGAGGATAGTGTTGGATCTCATTTGTTTTCGAGTCCAGAAATCTCTGTCTTTTTATTGGGTTGCTTAATCCATTCACATATAAATGGAATTATGTTGGACATTTTGCTTTTCCTTTTCTATATTTCTCAAGTCTTTTTATTGTTCCTCAGTTCCTCTGAACTACTTTCTTTGCTATAAGCGAATATTTTCTAGTGCAACATTTTAATTTCTTTAATGTTTTTTCAATATTTTTAACAGTTATTTTTCTGAGTAGTTGTTCTAGGGCTTACCATATAGGACTTCTTTTAGTAGTATCTACTACAGATTTATACAACTTAATTCTAGCTAAATATAGAAATGTCACTCCTATAAATCCCTGTTCCTTCCCCCTTTTGTATTATTATTTTTATACATGTTGTATCTCTATATTTTATAAACCCAACAATACATTGCTTTACTACTTTGTGTAAATGTCCATGCTTTAAAGAATCTGTGAGAAGAAAGACTATGTATATTTTGGTAGTTTTTTTATATTAACCTTTTTATTTATTATTTCTAGTTTTCTTTGCTTCTTCTTATGAATATGAGTTACAACCTGGTTTCATTTCTTAGCCCAATACAGCTTTGTTCCTCCCTGCATCCTTTGTGTTGTGGTTGTCAAATATATTATATTTCTGTATGTTATAGACCCAATGATGCAGTGAATCACAGATTATATTTAGAATTGATTTTTAAATCAGTTAAAAGAATAAGGAAGAAAATATGCAATCCTATTATTGTTTATAATTACATGATTACTATTACTGGTGCCTTTTGTTATTTGCACACGTTTGCTATACATCATGATTACATTCATCCTGGGGAGTTGGAACATGTACATAACAAATCTTCACTCTTTTTATTCCTTATTTCCCTCCTATAACTCCCTTACCCTCCCAATTCTGGATCCTCTTCCCATTTTTAAATGATCTATCTTCCTATTGTATTTTATTTTTCTCTTTATATTATTTATGCTTTGAGTTTCTCATATAAGAGTTTAAGTTTGTGTGTCTGCTTTATTTCACTTATCGTTATGGTCTCAAAATGCATCTATTTTTCTACCAAAGACTCAAATTTATCCTTCTTTATGTCTGAGTAGTACTCCATTATATATATTTTTTTCTTTATGTATTTATCTGCTGATGGACATATAGGTCATGTCTAAGATTTACCTATTATGAATTGTGCTGCTCTAAATGTGGTTATGCACAGATCACTGTAACATAATGTCTTTAATTCTTTTGGGAAGATTCCTAGAAGTGGAGAATAGCTGGGTCAAATAGAATTTTTAGTTGTAGTTTTTTGAAGGATCTTCATTCTGATTTCTATAGTGGTTGTACTAGTTTACATTCCCACTAACCATCTAGAAGAGTTTCCTTTTTCTCATAGCCTAGCCAGCATTTGTTATTATTTGATTTCTTGAAGATGGCTATTCTTTCTGCAGTAGGATGGAATCTCAGAGTTATTTTAATTTGCATTTCTCCAGTGGCCAAAGATGTTGAATGGCCAAAGACTTTTTTGTATGTTTATTGGCCATTTGCGCTCTTTCTGAGAATTATCTATTCATTTTAATTACATTTTTGTTAGGTCTTTTATTTTGCAGGGATCTGATTTTCTTGAGTTCTTTGTACAGTCTAGATTTTAGTTCTTTGTCTAAGGAGTAGTTGGCAAAAATTTTTTCCCCCTTCTGTAGATTGTCTCTTCATTTTTGGTTGTGTTAAGGCTGAAACCTTCCCCAACTTACCCGGGACAAGGGAGAGCGGCGCTCAAGAACGACAAGAGACCAGATTCGATGCAAAAGCAACAAGCTATTGTTTAAACAGAGCTCTGGGCCAGTACATACCCCTCACACCTAGGAGGCAGAAGTAATGGCCCCGAACCACAGGAGTGTGGGGTTTTTATGGGGTAGGG